>JAODPA010058342.1:0-18206 GCA_025585075.1 Nepenthes mirabilis
TTACGAGTCCGAGAGATGCAGAGGCTGGCGAGGTCTCAACCGGGTCTCTCAGAAGCTCGTTGATGAGGGGGGATCCGGAGGCTGGGAACCGCGAGGTCCAGCTGGACCGTGGTTTCCAGGCAACATGAGTGTTGGATGCTGGGGGTCGTTAGAGAAAGATCGAGACCGGATGTTTTACGTGGAAAACCTTCTCTTGAATGGAAAGAAAAAACCACGAGGCTCAGGGTTTGGAAAGAGTTTCACTATATGAGTTGGAGATTTTATAAAGTACAGTTGTGAGGGTTATTCCCTTCTCTATCTCACGTTTTGTGTTTCTCTCCTAAGAAAGCTATGCTCGTTGTGAGCCTTTTTTACTCTTCTTTGGAGAGTTGATTTTGGAGAGGTAGAGTGCCCGGTCGAAAGCTGGGGCTTGTTGTTGTAGAATCAAGAAAGTTATCTCGAAGCTCTTCTTTGCTGAGAGGGGCCTTGCTGAGTATTTATAGCGGAAGCCGGCAGTTGGGGAGAAGGCACGTGGCGTCCATCCGGTGGTTGAGGAGCTGGTCCACCTACTCCCTGAAAAGCTGCTAACGCTGCGTGGAGTGGCATGCGGACGGCATCACTGCAACATTTGAGCGAGTCAGGTGTACAGGATCTGGATATCAGCCTTGATTTGATTAGGCGTGCCCTATTGAGACGGCGACTGGCAGTAGTTGTAGGCTTTCTTGGAAATCGATGAAGTAGGCTAGCTGGCATTCCCGGCTATAAACGGTCGGTTCTCATTCAGTTATGATGTTCCTCGTGAGCTTGTGGACACGTGAGATGAAGCGGCTCTTGGGGGCCTTCTGGGGGAAAAGTCCGGGCGCCTCTCCTGACTGCTCGGACAGTTCTGAGACTTTGCGGGACTTATTGGGTTCTCGGTCCTTTGGTTTCTTACTTGGGCCATCTGATCTTCTCCACTCGCGAGAATATTTTTGGACCTCTTACTTGGGCTGCATTTCATGGGTCGTGCTTTTGTGGGCCTTCATACTGGGCCCCAACAAAACCTATGACATCTAATTTGAATAAAGACATTTAATAAATTCATATCAAATTTTATATCCACTAGCGCAACAAATTTTACATTTTCAATGCAATTATACATTTTGCAAAGGAAGCGACAAAAGATTGTAATAAAAAATTAAAAATAATAAAAAATAAAAAAGGGATAAAAGAGCGAGGAAAAACGTGGTCACCCACCAATGCATGACCAATCAACCAATCTTCCCAAAAAAAATATACAAGGATCAGAATCGCACGCCATGTGATCTACAACGACGATTCCACCGGATGGCCTACGTGCTACCATAGCATCAATCATGAACCAAGCTGAAACATTCAACTTTACAGCTGAGAGGTACGGGGACGACCGATTGGTGATGGGCTGAGCTGTTCGACGGGACACAGCACGGCACACGATCTGCCGTAATTCTTCCGGATCTCTTCTCTTCGGCGTTTTGACAAACAGATAGTCTGCACCCCAATATCAACACTTTCTTCAGAGGGTATAGGAAGCAAGACATTGAGAAGATGAGTTTTAGAGACGATACTGAAGCAGGAGGAGGGGATCTAAGAAAACCCTTTCTGCATACTGGAAGTTGGTACCGAATGGGATCGAGGCAGTCGAGCATCATGGGCTCGTCTCAGGTCATTCGGGACAGCTCCATCTCTGTCGTCGCTTGTGTTCTGATCGTTGCTTTGGGTCCTATTCAGTTCGGTTTCACCGTACGCCCCTTGCTTCATCTTTCTTACGTCCTTTTCTTTGCCCTCCATGTTTGCACTTTCTAAGAAAATTGGAGTACATATCAGTAAGCGACGAATGACATAGTTACTTTTCTATCCAATGCTTGGCTTTGCCTTTGTACAATTGTATTTTGCAAAGTGGAAAGTGTCTAGTCTATTTGATTCCGCTCATTAGTTCCCTTTGTAGATGGGCAACCTTACATTAGTTATTGTTGCCACACAGTAAATGTGTATGCGGCTTATGCTCTTTTGTCTTCTGGCACTTGTTTTCTGGTTCAGTCGGGTTACTCGTCTCCAACTCAATCCGCGATCACTGAAGATCTTAATCTCACGGTTTCGGAGGTTTGTTCAGTCTTTATTTTTCCCCCTTTAATTTGAGCGGGTTAGATTTAGTTTGGTTTCTAACTTGAAATTTTGGGTCAGTTCTCTTTGTTCGGTTCTCTGTCCAACGTGGGTGCAATGGTTGGGGCAATTGCCAGCGGTCAGATTTCCGAGTATATTGGGCGAAAAGGAGTAGGATGCTTGTCTTAATAGTTTCTATGGTTGCTATCTATATAATTTGCATCCCTATGGAAGACCATCAACTTACTAATGCTTCTGGATCGTTGTTATCTATGATTCGTATCTATACTCACTAATGATTCTGGAGTATCTGGTTGCATTGCAGTCTTTGATGATAGCTGCCATACCTAACATTATCGGATGGCTTGCTATATCATTTGCCAAAGTGAGTATAATCATCATATGATTATTAGTGCTAATAGATTGGCAGTTGCCTGGATGTTGTTGAATCATCCCAGTCTTTGGTTATTTGTATGTTTTGTGTGAGAGTTGGTTATTTTACACAGGATTCCTCATTTTTATACATGGGAAGATTGTTGGAAGGATTTGGTGTTGGGATAATCTCATACACGGTACTGGTTTGCTTTACTTCTGGTTATCCTATACAAGAAATTGTGAAAAAGGTATCTGAATATGCTACATTTTCTGATCGTTTCTAGGTGCCTGTGTATATTGCTGAAGTAGCGCCTCAGAACCTGAGGGGGGCCTTGGGTTCAGTAAACCAGGTTGGTGGTGTTTAAGTAGTTACCTTTTTCCGTGACCGAATTCGCTGCATTGTTGTCTATTTAACACCCTTACGGTGTTTGACTTACTGTTTAAGTTTTTCATTTCTGGATTGCTAGCTTTCTGTCACTGTAGGGATAATGCTGGCTTATTTGCTGGGACTTTTTGTTGGGTGGAGAGTACTTGCAGTTTTAGGTATTCCTGAAATTCATCTTGTTTATGTTATTACGCAGCATAGTATTCTATGTTTATTTTTTCTTCTTTTTGGCTAGATCATGAATTGTATCACATTTCTGTTTGATGATTATTCTTGATAGTAACTCTTGTGTTCTGTTATTTTTGGTGATTAGTGGTCTAATCATCACAAGTCTGCCGTTATTCTAGTTATTAGAACCCTTTTTCACACATATGATACAAACGCATTGTGAGACATATGGAAATTTATTGAATCTACTACATCATTGATCTTTGATGAACTTATGGAAAGGCTTCTGCATAGTGATTAACCATAGCTTTATCACCATATAAGAGTTTAAAGAAGTCACGAAACCCGGTTCCTCCTGCTCGATGACAGGTGATGAAGGGAGGTTCCTTGTTACCCAAAAAAGGTATTTGTTTAAAATATGATACAAAGTGTGCAAAGGTTCCCTTCACCAATTTGAATGCAGGCAGGTAAGTTAGCTAGTCCATGAGAGTAGGATATAGGCACCCTTACTGGACAATCATTGAGTAAATTGGCATAAAGATTAGGAGAAAAATAATATTGTTGGTGTATGTGGAAAAAGCCTAGGGTAATGAAAATGACAACTATAAAGAATTGGTATATATAACGCATAGGTCATATGAATAGAAGTATATATCATATAGTAAAACTTAAATGATGTTGCAAATGTCTAAAGAGCAGGGGTTAGTATCAAAAGAGCCAAGTTTGCTGAGGGAAGAAATTTAGCTGTGCTTATATTTCCTCAATATAGCTCATGCAGTGATAGATTATGGGTGAAAATTGCTGTATGGATTTGAAGATAAAAATGAGTCAAGTGACGTGACATTTGAGTTTGCATTGTCTTACAATCTTGTTCTAGTGACCACTTTCTTTAAGAAGAGATATGAATGCTAACTATTAAGGAGGAGTCAAATGAAAGTTGAGTAGGTTATTTTATTTTATCGGAGAATGGGTGGAACATGATTGGAGAAAGAGTGCTAAGAAGTGTCATGTAATGCATTTGATTAGGGATATCCTGCAAGAGTTTGAGGAAGATGTATCATATCATTTGTAAAGAAAGTTGGTAATGATAAATATCAATTGGTCAAATATAGAGCATGTGGAATCAGATATGAAAAAAGTGCACATTGGGAGACTTTGAAGAATGCAGACAATGAAGCATGCCAAAGTTGCTAGTAGTGCTAAAGTCAAGGCATATATATTCATGCTTACATTTATTGAATTCAGTGTACTTATTCCTAGTTCACTTGTCCACTTTTGTGTCCTGAGCCTTATATAGTAGGGACTGCTTAGGCTGCATGGTTTTGTTTTTGATAGGCGTCTCATATTGGGAGAAAATGCATCTACTACTAATAGGCCCCAAGGTATCTCTTTACTAAATAGATTCAGGACATCTGCCCATTCACATAGCCCGACCCAAAGACTATGGCCATATTGTTATTAGTGGCACTTATATGGCTTCTCATAGATGACACCATTGTTCAGTTTTGAGGTGCACCTGAACCTTATTCAAGGTATTATCTGCTTCGGACATACATGCCCAATGGAGGGACCAGTTAGCCTGCACTGTCTCTCCTTGTAAGCACATCTGTTGAGAGGAGGTATATATCCTTGCTTACAAACTGCATGCCACATCTTTACTGAATGGACGTGAAGCATCTACAACAACATTTTCATGAAAATGGACGCAATATTTTGGGTAAAAAGATGGACATTTACAAACTTTTTGTGCTAGGGAAGAGAAGATTTGTTAAAGTTAAATCTCTAGAATGTCGTGAGCATAAGGTGTAGTCAAAGAAGAATATATAAGAAGTATAAGGGTAAACTATTTTAACAAGGTATTTAACCAAAACTAGGTAAGAGGCCTCAACCACCAATTCACTAATGAAGAAATAGATGAAAGCTTCTTGTTATATTTTTCAAATTACAATAATATAAAGTTATAAATACATTCAAGAAAATGGAACATGGAAAATACAAAGTATGAGAGGGCATTCATTCGGAATTTTAAAATTTTTCTCTTAATAGTTTGACATTTGGAAATGCTTGGAAAGTGATGAAATAATATGATTGACAAGTTTATTTTAAACTATGAAAATAGGGTGGCTTGTTACTGAGGGTTCTAATACTACAAGTTCCTAGATGTCCTTGCATTGAACTACCCTTCATTCTGTTACTTGTAAGAATGAAGTACATGAGTTTATAGTCCTTTAAATAGGTCAAATATCAGCCGATATGTATCGGTATTGAAATGATCCGATATCCCTATCTTGGATAGGAAACTATCGCCATATGTCACTATATTGGTGATACATCTTAATATATCAGCTGATATTCAAAGTAGTGGCCAATACAAACAACATACATTGACCATTTTTCTTTTTAGAAACCTAAATCCATATGTTTTGTGGTGTCTTTTCAATAACCTATGAGGAAATCAAGCTCAACTTCAATTAAATTGACTAAACTCTTCAAATATGTAAATATATGATAAAAGATTATCAAAGTTTAGTATTTAGCTCATGTTCCTAGTTAAAAAATGAATTCCTTGTTAAGTGGGGCTCGCTACGTGGATTCTTTGCCTCAATTCATTTTGTTCATAGTGCATTTCTCTACTAGCTCCAAATATGCAAAATCATGATTTATGGTTTTGATAAGAATCCCAAAGGGGATTCAATGTTAACCCCATTTTCACTCAATAGTCGCTCAACCAAGTGACTCAAGTTTAACCAAATTCACCACATTGATTCACATTCAACAATAAGCACAACAAAATATACTTTATGTGATTATAACTCAATGAAGAAATAGATACCTGACTGAACATTATTAAAAATCACAGAATTGACTCCCTATCGGCCCAAGTTAATTCGATAGCGAATTAGGGGATAATACTCTAACAAGTCTTAAGCTCCAAGAAATGTTATAGTCTTTCTATACAATTCTCCCCAAAAGTTCCTTGTTAATGAACCTAGCAGTTGGTTTAAATAGTCTAAGAAACCCTTTTAAAACCCTAATTACTCAATTTCCACTAAAGTAACTTCTTTGTCCAGTAACAATTCTGATTATCCTCTGTGGGCCCAGATCTGTTTCAATCTCTCCCTTTCAAAGAAGGCCCTTGTCGTGAGGGTAAAATCAGGAAAGTGCAATGCAGCTCATCGTAGTCCTCCCTTGTGGTTACTTCCTTTGGAAGCCCTTCCATTGGACCTGCCACTTCTTGCTTCGACCTTTCTTACCTGAGTGGTATATAATTGGTTCATTGGGCTACAACACCATCTAGCCTACGTCGTCAAAGGTTGGCAAGTCCTTCCTAATGGGATCAGGGTTCTCCCTTATTTTCTTTAGCATTGTCACATGAAAGTTAGGGTGTAGTAAGGCCAATGGTGGAAATTTCATCTTCTACGCCACCTCTCCGACCTGCTTCGGTATCTGAATGGGTCCGTTAGTACTTTTGGGGCTGCTTGATGTTGAATTTCTTCTTTAAGGATATTTGTGGTCAAGTTGTAGCTTGAGGTATATAAATCCCCCCGGCTTAAAGGTCACATTCCTCCTCCCATGCTCAGCTTCTCTTGGGCCCTTAAGCTCCCTTTTAACTTGATCAAGGATTTCATCACATGCCATCAATTTGCGCTCCACTTCCTTTTTTTGGGCTGCCTCTTTCTTGTAAGTGCACAAGGCTGGGGGCGGTCTCCCATACACAACTTTGAATGGACTCCACTTAGTTGACACATGGTGGGACATATTGTAACAATACTCTGCCCAAGTAATAAGTTCTTTTATCAAGTTTGCTCTTCATGGAAGCAGTTTTGTGGCTACTAAAGTGTTTAGTTCACCACTTTAGTTTGCTGATCTCTCTGCAGGCGATAGGAAGAGCTTGCCTTCAACTTGCTCCCTAGTAGCGATAAAAGCTTTTATCAAAAAGTAACTCGTAAACAATTTACCTTGGTAGGTCACAATAGTCTTGGAAATCCCCTGTAATTTCATGACATGGTCCACAAAGGCTTTTGAGAGAGTGAAGGGATGCTTGAATGGAATGCAATGAGCACAATTACTCAATCAGTTTACCCACTGCCAACATTGTTTCATACCCTCAACTACTCAATAAACCTTCAATGAAGTCCATTATCAGATCCTTCTACATTCTCTTGGGGATTGGTAATGGTTGCATCTACCCCATAGGTGCTCTCCTCTCTCATCATATTTCACCGTCTGGCATATGTCACACTTGGCCACTGTTGTCTTCACTGCCCTTTTAACCCCTTCCCAGTAAAAGAATTGCTTAGTTCGCATATATGTCCTCAACTATCCCGAATGTCCCCTTGCTATTATGAAAATGACCAAGAATATCCTCCCCTATCCCGGGCATTCCTAGAACATACACATAACTCTTATGGTAGAGTAGTTCGTCTTTCCATCTGCAGCCTTTAACTCCATATTCCTGCTTTGGCAACTTTGTGCTAATCTCCTGGGCTTTAGCATCAGTTTTCATGGCTTCTCTCACTCTATTCCATATTTGCCATTTTGCTTTACTAAGGGCCAGTAAGCTCAACTCTAGTTCTTGCTCATCGCGCACTATCCACATCATCGGGCTACGCTCCTTCCGAGACAAGGCGCTCGTGGCCTTATTTTCCTTCTTCAGTTGGTAGGTGGTATTTACTCAAACTCGAGAATTTTCACTAAAGAATTTTGTTGTTCCAAAGTCACAATCTTTTGCTCCAAGCGTCGCGAGGCTTGGGGGGACCAGTGATTACTGTGAACTTCTTGCTCAATAGATACAATCTCCACACCTTCACGACATACACCACAACTACAGCTAACAACTTTCTCGCATATATGCTCCATGCCTTCTTCTTAGGTCTTAAGGACTTGGAAATAGATGCCAGTGGTCTTTTCTCATGTACAACCAGCTAAGCACTGCTCCTATTCCGTCTACACTTGTGATCGTTTAGACTTAAATGGTTTCTTGAAATTTAGTAGTGTCAATACTGTCGTGTGATTCCTAGCTCACTTCAAATCATCAAAGACCTTCCTTACTTTCTTTGTCCACTTAAGTTGTCTTTTATCATTGGGGTTAGGAGTCGTGCAATTGTCCCATAGTTCTTCACAAACCGCCTATAGTATTCGGTCAACTCTAGAAATCCTCCTGAAGCCGGCACTTCCCTTGGTAATGGCCAATCAACTATAGCTTCAACTTTCCTTGCATTGACCTTCACTCCATTTCAAATGATATGCCCTAAAAACTCCACTTTGTTTTGCACAAATTCACATTCGGACATCTTATTAAAAAGATAATGCTGCCTGATTATCGTTGGTACCTTGTCTAGCTACTGCAGATGCTCTTCTATGGTCCTGGAATAAATGAGGATGTTGTCGAAGAAGACCAATGCAAATATCCACGGGTACAGCTTGAAAATTGTGTTCATGACTGAAACATTGAAGACGCATTCAATAACTCAAAAGACATTACCCAGTACTCATGGTGCCATGAGTGCCAGCAAAAAGTTGTCTTGTGCACATCCTCTTTCCGCGGATTTGATGGTAACCCACTCTGAAATCTATTTTGGTGAAGATGCTTGCTCTGTGCAACTCATCTAGCAACTCGTCCATGGTTGGAATAAGAAAGCAATCCTTAACTGTGGTGTTCCAGGCTCGATAATCAGTATGAAAGTGCCGTGTTCCATCTTTTTTTCCATACTTGGATAACTGGGGTTGGAAATGAACTGGGACTAGGTTTGGATCATCTCATTTTTTGGCATCTCTTCCGCTTGCCTCTTAGTTTCACCCGTCTGGAAATGAGCATACTAGTAAAAATGTATATTGAATGCCTGCCCTCATTCTTTAAATTGATGTGATAATCAAAATGTCGCTACGGTGGCAGACTTGTGGGCACTTTGAGAACCTGCTTATGGCCCTCCAAAACGCCTCTGGCAGCCATTGAAGTTCTACCTCTAGCCCTTCTCCAGATTTCCCTTCCCATCAGGTTGGTTCTCACTAGCTTTTTATCGTAAGAAGGCATTGGGCATCCCCTGCATGACTTCTCCAAGATGCTGGGTTCATACTGTTTCAGCTCTTTGGAACTTTTTGCCAACCCCACCATCTTCCTGTCATCAAGCTTGAACTCCATCTTCATTTCCTCGTAATTTCTGACCACTCGCCCAAGCCTCTCAGTCATGCATTTCCTAAAACTACGTCAAGGCCAACTAAAGGTAGCACATTTAGGTCGGCAGATATTCAGACACCTTGCACTTTCATCTTTACTCCCTGCACTACCTCTTCACATTTGAGTTCTTCTCCGTTGGCCATCTTCACGTCGAATGGTTCCACCTTCTGGCTTTGGAGTCTGAACTTTTGAGATCCCAACATTGAGGAAATTATGAGATGATCCCGATTCCATGAGTAGAGATACCTCTTGCTGACCTATCCAGGCAATAAGCCTCATGGTCAAAGGTCGGTCGTTGCACCCCAATTAGGGCAATGAGTGACACTTAACCTCTTCTTCTTTCTCCTTGTAATTGGTCTCCTCGGGATTGATTCCCGCACCTATATCTACTTCATTTCTTCATCATTACTAGGTTTTTATTGTACAAAAACCTGCCCGAATCTACAGCAATGACCGTTGCCCCACTTACTGTTGCATTCAATGCAAACCCCTTCTTTATCCTCTCTCTTTCTGGGACAACTTCCTCACCTGGTCTGCTTTCTCCAACTCCCTTGTCTTCCATGGCGTCTTGAAGAAGTTACTTCAGGTGTTGGGTTCTCCTTGGCAGCTCTTCATTTGACATAATAACTTTGAATGAAATCAAATACCAACACCTCAATAACAAATAATCTCTAGCAATTTGCAAAACAACTTCAATTTAGGTCTAAAATCCAATGCACATGTGTAGGAAACATTATATTCAAGTTAAATCAAGCAACAAAAGAGAAAACTAACTCTACAATCGAAATATTGCATTTCATTCTTCATGAAAAATATGTCCAACAATGTCAAATCTACAATAAAATCTAATCTTTTAGAAGATGAAATGTTTTTTGGTGTTTTTTTTTTTTTTTTTGCACTTTGGGAATGTTTTGATTTTATTGGATTTGTAAGAAGAAAACTTCAAAAAAGGAAGAAGGAGAACTTGGGCTGTGACTGTTAGCTATGAGAAAGGAGAAACAATGGGCTTGTTCTGTGAGTTGAAATTTGAAGATGTTTTCTAAAAGTTTTTCATAACAAAATTATAAAAATTGTTCAAATATCTCTTGTTTTTCAAATTTAAATTGACTTTTGAAAAACTCTAAAAAAAATCAAAGAGATGTTTTCTGAAATTTTTTACTTGCTAAAAAATAAAATTTTTCACAGTTTTTTAAATCATGCTTGTATAATAATATTTTAAGAATTTGTGATTTTAACTATTGCAAATTGAGTTTCATCGGTCATAAATGAATACATTGAGTAAATTTATCAAATAATTTGTAGAATAACATTTTTATCATATGACAAATGATTGAGAATTTGTAAATAATTGTCAATAAATATAAACTCGTTAATGTGTTCACATTTCTAATATAAACAAATGAACATGTTTCTTAGAAAAGTTACAAAAATGAAAAAGGGAAGAAGAAAAAACAACCATACAATGGAAATAAAAAACTATTTTCCTAACTAAACATGGCCGAAAATTTTGATCACGATAATTTTCAAAGTTGGGACCTCATATATCGATATATATTTGCTGATGTTATCTATGCGTACTATAATTTTGAATGTCTTGTTAATCTAGAGAGATTTTGTAAATGACCTAATCAAATGAAGATAATATTTTTCGACATCTCCTCATAGATTCAAGATGTGCTTTAGACACTATCTTGAGTATTGAAATTAAGACACTATTCCAACAAGAAAAGTTACGGTGACGCGAGGTCTATTCTTAGTGATCTCCTTTGTTAAAAAAACCCTTAAACTATTTGTGAACAAAAAATCAAAACTCGATGGAGCAGGGAAATGAGATAGAGTCAACAATATGAAAAGTTGCAATTATCTTTCGAATAGAAATCAAAACCCCACTATATCAAACAAACATTATGGTTGACTCTCATCCTTGCTTAACGAGTGAGTCTTGCAATCAATCTCCCATCTTTATTGGCACTCAAGCCCCAATCTTCGTATTGCCTAAGGAAACACCTATTTGCGTGACCCCCTTCAACTATCAAACAAACACATTTGAATTACGAGGGAGCAAAGCAAAGCATAGGAAAAAACAAAGCTGCAGCAGCCTCCTCACACATTGTTCATGCACACTATCAAATAAATGGAATTTGAGAAAAAATTCACATAGCTAACAGAACACACGTAACAAAGAAGGAAATTTAGGTGAGATCCAGCAGGCAGTATGAAAAAACTAGCTGATCATTGGCCGTAGAAATTGATGGATCAAACATAGTAAGTCTGATACCCTATTAAGAACAAAGCTAATTGTATTAATTGAATTGATTATTCATAACTAAAGACAAATTTATATACCACAGAAACCTACCTAGGTATTGTATTTGGGAGGATTATAATTTACTTTATTCTGAATATCTTGATATAGACTAGAGAGGATCTGTAAATAATTAAACAAATATGAAAACATAATATTCTTTAGCAGGTGTCAGTCACAACATAGCACATGTATAAGATATAATTTTCTTTAGCAGGTGTGTGTCACAACAGAGCACATGTATATTCAGCTCTACTTTTTCCTATAATGATCATTACCCTCAATGGGTTGAGTCAAATACTTGAAAGAATTGGCATCAATGTGACCACAAATGCTCACTATTTAAGTGGGCCTTTGTCAAGTCATTTCTGCTATTTTACCCAACCGTAGCAGTGATCTATAAAGTAATCGCAGTTAAATCCTTACTCATTGCCACTGTGGAAGCCTTTGTAAACCAACCCTTCCCTCCTACCAAATCCAACCTCAATCAAATCATACTTTCTCATTGGTTGACTTAGACCTTGATTATGAATCCTTATTTTTCAAAACTTGCAGCTTATCAGCAATATGACACGTTCAGAAGAAGATATTCTCTTTCTACACCACATCTTAATTTCAGTTATTCTCTATCTACCTAACTTTGAACTAACCTTCTAAAAAACTTAGAAGACAAAATATTACATATGCCTGTCTTTTGAACAACATTTTGGTTATTTTTCATGGATCAAGAATCATGCCAATTTGATTTTAGAGGATGTTATGACTAATTTTAGATAAATTCACACATAATTGTTTTTTCAATACTTTTAACAGCATAAAATTTTAGCAATATGAAGCATGATTCATCCAACTTCAACAGGCTATCAGTAGATGATAAATTCTTGATGGAAGTAATTCCCAAACAAAGTATAAGTTCAACTATTTTCGACATTGTCTCACCTAGAACTATTTGGCTACCAAAACTTTCTTTGTAACCTTCTATGTGTATTTCATATTCCATTCCTCTCTAGTCTCATCAATCTATACAACATCATATGTGAACAGCAAACACCATAACATCCCATCTTATCTACTTTTAGTAACCTCACGTTCACAAAGAAATAAGATTTACATTAAATACCATTCCTTCACATAAACTTCCTAGCATCTCTTGGAAGGGATTTCATAATCATCATCCCTTTTGACCTCCTAAACATTGGAGGAATAAACGGTTGCTTGATGACCTTAAGGTCAAGGTCCAAAGAAATATATCATATGCAATTTTGGCGTTAAAGCTGTCGTTGTGTACATTACCCTCCCAAGCTTTCAATACAAGAGCCTTGCGCATTGCACCCTCTTTTGTCCCTTCATACATATCCTTCATGATATCTAAGTACCTAAGACATGTTGTCTCATTCTCCATAAGCCATTATAATACTTTTATGGGCGGTATGCCTTCTCTAAGGTAGTAGAATTGAAAACCATATCCCTCTTCTTTTCCGTAAAATTTATCTGTCAATTTTCTTAATTCAATGCTTCTACAGCTATCATTAATCAGGGCATAAGAATAAACTGACCTTTTACATTCCATATAAGCTTCATTATTCTGGTTCCTTGTCATAACCTTTGTTCCATCACTCTGCTCCAATTTTATGACATAGTAATAATTTTCTAGGTGGCATAATTTCGTATACCTTCTGTGCCTTGGTACTAAGTATTTAGGAGTCTATCTTCAATTATTTAGTTTTTCCTCAGACATCATTTGGAGATATAGTACTGATAGTCTTTCTTCCATCATTTAGCATACTCAGAAAACCATCAATGATCATGGTATTTTTAATATTTGAGTTTTGCTTCAGAAAAATTTGATGTTTGATAAGAAACTAGCTGTGAGTATGCCATGAGGCACAGGTAAAGAACTCTGGAAAAAGAAAACAGCTAGGTACAAATTCTCAATCTAGTGTATACCAACATTATCTGCCAAATGTGGTATATGGGTGTTTATGGCTTTCAGTGTGTATGTGCCAGTGCCTTTGTTTGTGTTCTTCTCTCTCCTTTTCTTTTTCTTTTCCTGCTAATGTTTTATTCTTTTTTTTTGGGGGGGGGAGGGGGGAGTTTCTATCACTTTCCAGGGATTTTTTGACAGCTGGCAGTCTGGAGTGATTTCATACTAGATCAGCTTTATCTGGGCTTGATAGAAATCATCCGTTACTATACGATTGTTATCCTCGAGAGGATTCTTAGAATAGCTACCTCTTCATGCTTTTGGATAGTGAAAAAATAAAAAAATAAAAAATAAATCCTTTTGATTAGTTGAAATAGTGCTGTGCTGAGCTAATGCAAGTTCATTTTTTCCTTTCCCAGGAATATTGCCATGTACTATATTGATACCTGGCTTGTTCTTCATCCCGGAATCACCTAGGTGGCTGGTAAGGTTTACACAGTCCTCTGTTGTGGGATATAATCACTTGTATTAATGCTGGTTTCTGCTTTATGTACAGGCAAAAATGGGCATGACGGAGGAGTTTGAGACATCTTTGCAGGTTCTTCGTGGGTTCGACACAGACATAACTGTTGAAGTGAATGAAATCAAGGTATTATCTGTCCATCTTACTCTATGCCAAAGGGATGCAATTCTTGCTGTAGCAAGGCCCAATTTTCTGCTGCAAATGCTGTAGATAGGGTTAGTAACTACCTTTGATAAATCACCATCTTAAATATTTGGCAATAATGTGTATTATCCAGAGGTCTGTAGCATCAACTAGCAGAAGAAGTACCATACGGTTTGCGGAACTCAAACAAAGAAGATATTGGCTTCCATTAATGGTAATACATGCTGTCTTTACTTTACCATTTCATTGTTTTCGTTTGGCACAATCTTACCACTTTTAAATGCCTGCTGTCCTGCAGATCGGCAATGGCTTACTAATACTGCAACAGCTTTCTGGAATCAATGCCGTTCTATTCTATTCCAGTAGTATTTTTGAAGATGCTGGTAGGCACATATTGGCTTCTCATGTTGGATAATCACTTGGTAGGATCTTTGTGCA
Source organism: Nepenthes mirabilis (assembly GCA_025585075.1). NCBI lineage: Eukaryota > Viridiplantae > Streptophyta > Magnoliopsida > Caryophyllales > Nepenthaceae > Nepenthes > Nepenthes mirabilis. The sequence continues at coordinate 14,541 of JAODPA010058342.1, forward strand.
GTAACGGTGCATATTACAAGAACTGTCGTACTGATATATATGATTATATGTTCAAGAATCCTTGCAAGATCTTAAAAAATTGCTAGTTCTGCTGAATCATTGTTTGTGCTCTGCTTTCTCATAGCAGTGTTGTCAATTAATCTTGTCACCTATTCCCTCCCCAGACACAAGAAATTGAGGCACTTGTCTCTGATACCAATTAAAACTACGCTGGATCTTTTCATTCAAAATTTCAAATTATGTATTAAATCAAAGAGAGAAGAGATTATATCAGCAGTTCAGAAAACCTTCAAAGCTTTAATTGAACGAAAACCATACAGGACTCCAGTACATAGTAAACAGAAGTAACAAAGCAAACCTCACAATACTCGAAACACACAGCAAACCTTACAACACTCGAAAGGAAATACAAACACACGGTAATACAAGGATAAGGTAGAAGGAAAACTAGGTTATTTACAAGAGTTGATAAGGGTTGATGAGAGAAGAGAAGAAGAGACTCTTCTTGCTTCTCGAGGCTAGATGGCTTCAGTGGTAGATGAGTTCTCAAAACTTTCTCTAAGTTTTGCTCTCAAGTTAGCTCTTAAGTTCGCTCTACCTTGTCTTCAATCTTGGATGACCTTATATAGATGCGAGGATTTGATCGTTGATGAACAAACGATCAGGACCGTTGATGAAGTATCTGCTTTTGTTTGGTAAATGTCTTGTCCGTTGCTTTAAGTTGTTAGACGTCTCTTCTTTGCTTTTGAGAAAGTGGAGTTGTTAGATGTCTTTCAATTTGTTTTGTGTCACTTCATATTTTTGTGAATACTAATGAGTCGGTAATTACTATTTATTTTTGTCGGGAAGTTGTTGAAGTGGAGAATGATAATGGGAGGAGTCATCAAATACTTCTTGCTTTAGTGAATGTACCTGCACATAAACTTGTTAGTGAAATTTTTTTTTTTTTACAAATCATGGGCTCAAAGATCAAATGGATCTTGTGCATGTCCGTCTGGATCCTTTGTTGGGTCAAAAGGAAATGAGCTAGCCGGTGGTGTAGATGATGAAGATGAGCCCACCTTTTCTGCTTCAGTATTAGCCATTTCTTTGGCGAGGGCGGCTTCAGCTGCTGCTAAGTCTTCTTCATCAGCAATAGAGGCCCAATTTCGTCGTTGCTTTTGAAGTAAAGATTTTATATTAGTAACTCTGTCTTGTGCTCTGTCTTGTGATTCTCGAATGTGTTGGAGCATATCGTTAATGTCGTTGTGAATCTGAACTGAAGATCGTGGATGAGAAGTTCTTCGTGATCGACAAGAATGTGCAAATGGTGTTGGAGAGGTCTTTGGAATTGGTACATCTAGTATATTTTTCGTGAAGATCTGATGATAGATGCTATCCACCGTTTGATCTCCGTAACGAGATATTGTCGGTGATAGATGCTTAAGATCTTGACAAAATGATTTTTTGGCCTGAAGATTTTTCTGAATATTTTGAGGAGTAATGGCTATGAAATCAAATTTATCCCACCATTTTACCTTGAAATCTCTAACAATAGATAACGGTGCATCCGGATACATAGATCGACAATTGAAAGCCCAAGACATTATCCATGGAATTGCATAATCAATGTGAAAAGCAATTTTATGATGATCAAGAAATATTTCAGGTATAAGTGTTTCATAATAGAGGCGTGCTTCATTGATTGGAGTTGGATAAATAGTGGGACAAGGTCCAAAATAGAGCCACCATTCCGAGAACCAAAAAGAAATCTGTTTAGGGCAATTTTGATCAAATTTGAAAAATCAGGAATGACTGTAAAAACGAAGGAATAATGCATTATACCAGGCATACTTATAATTTTGATAATTATATCCCATGAGTTGATAGTGAAGAGAAAATGGTTTGATGTCTGAAGGATCAAGAGCAATGTCTTGATGAGGTCGAATCTTTTTAATTTTGCAAATGGAGTAATTGATAAAGTTATCGTGAGAATTTTTATGATGTTTGCGTTCTATTGAATCCGAGTCAACAAGGATTAGTTTGTAGAATTTTTGTGTTTTTAGGGGTTCGGCTGTTGGATATAGACGGTCAGATTGAAACATACGATTCGTAACATTGAATAGTTCTTGTAGAGATAAAGGTTTGTACAAGTCTGTCATGGTAATATGTTGTTTGATAGGTTTGACAAAATAATCAGGCAGGACAAAATAATCAGGCAGTTGGGAGGAAGAAGATGAAGAGGCTGATGTTTGATGAAGAGAAGTAGTGGGTATAATTTGTGGAGGTGTCATGGCATAATCACGAGCAGTTTGTTTTGCTGGAGTAGAAGGAGGCTGTACTTGCTTACCTTTGTCCTTTTTGGGAGGCATAATGGTCCTGTATGAATGTGTAAAACTTAATAAATTTTTGTTAAAATTTGGTTTGATGAATTTGAAAATAAATTCGTACGGAAAACAAATATTGATGACAGATTTAAATGCATTTTGTTTTATGTAAATCCTTTTATGAAAATGTTGATGCAGAAAACATGTATCCCATAAGTGCAGTATAAATATACGTATGTAGCGTATATTATTCTGTTTGTTATCGCCTTTATTAATTTGATTAGACCATTCAAATATAATTTTTCGATTTGAATATTGTTGATATTTTCTGATAATATTTTGACAGATATTTTGATATAGATTGTGAAGTGAAAAATATTTACTATTTTTTCGCTTATTAATTATTGGGTTTGAATATCGTATTTTGATATATTGCCAATTAATTTGAATTGAAACGTAATTAATATTCTTTTTTCTTTGATATCAAAAGTTTATATATTTATTTCTTTCTTGTATAAAGCGTAAGTTATTTGCTAATCTTCTTAGTAATTTCTCGTTCCAAATACTAGATAAAGCTAGTGTTCTAAACTTGCTAGATTGCTTGATATTATTTTGAAGGGTTTTTTGACTATAAGTTTCTAAGTATGATTGTGCTTCGAAGGAATCAAATACTAATTTGCATATATATTTTTCAAAAAATAATATTCGAGATTTCCTATAGTCAAGAACAGATAACGTTAAGCCAGAAGAGTTAAAGTGGAAGTAATTAAAGTTAGACCCCATATCCCCCTAAACACATTGTGTTTGAATACGGGAGAATAAGGATGGAAAGGATCGAAAGGAGCAAGGAAGGGATCATTACAGAGTAATTGTCCTAGAAATAGACTGGGAGTTGTTTGATTTTCCTTGATAAATGTATTGTATAAGATGTATAAAGATAGAGAATTGAAGGTAATTTGATTAATATATTTTGGATAGATAGATGAATCCTTTGAAAACGGAAGGTTGTTTTGGGATTAATATATATGTATTTAGGACAGAAGATTTTTATAAGTTAACGTTTTTTCTTTGTTAAGTAATTCTTTACTATCATCGGTTGATAATTTTTTACTTATAGATCGTCGTTTTTTAGTAGAGAAAGGTGTTATTTCTAAATCATTTGTATCTGTTGCGTAGAGACAGTATTTGTTGCCATAGAAATATACTTAGTATTAGACGTAGTAGATGTAGTAATGATTCTATTAAGAGTTAGTGAAGATGGTGGGGGAAAGTGAGTCATATTTTGGTTCCACTAAGTTATGTTTTTTCTTTCTCATTTTCTTCTTCTTTTGTTTTTTTACAGTTTGAACCTTTTTATGTT
>JAODPA010058342.1:18266-34720 GCA_025585075.1 Nepenthes mirabilis
AGTTAGATTTTTATAACTAGGTTTTTTAATTAATATTTTAAATTATTGATAATTCAATGTTTGAACTGTTTTAAGATATGTTGTTTTAGACGTAGACGACGTTGATAGTAATTCATTTAAACGTTTTGTTATTTGTTCTAACAATATATTCGAACGTTTTGGTGGAAATTGAACATCAATAATAGTAGGTAAAGGAGAACTTGGTAAAGGGGCTATACTATGTGGAAATTGATAAGGGTTTCCTACTTTCGTTTGTAAAGTATATTCAATTCTATAAACTTGTTGAGCAACCGTATGGAGTATTTGAGGTTGATAATTATTTTATTCACACTTTTTTCATATCTCCTAATGTTGTATCACTTTCATTTTTCCTGTCAGCACTTTTCTTAAATGAAGTTGCAGTGATAGTTTTATTATCAATATTTAATTTTAAACCTGTGAGAGGAAGATGAGTTGATGTAACCTGTTGTCCATTAGTCGTATTCCAAGTAGTAGTAGTTCTAGTATTGACATTAATATTTTTTGTATTTTGAGATGGTTTAATAGTATTCTGAATATACGGAAGGAACCATTCGAAAAACAGTAAATTTCTTCTTAATGACATCATTTGTTGTTTTCATAATACTCTAAATTCTTCAAGTTGTACTTTATTATATGTTTTAAAGTACCAATCCCTAACAATTTTATTTTTGTCAGACATGAACTCTTTTCTTAACATATTTATATCAGGAATAAATTCAGGATATTTGTTCTACCATTTACCATGCATCTTTTCATATTGCATATCATAGCTTATTTGGCCAATCTTATATGGATTAGGTATTTTTGTTTTATCATTTCTATAGAGTAATCCAGTTCAAATTTTATAGATTTCATCATCATAAATCCCATATTGGTTCATTTGGATCATGAGATATAACATTAATAGATTGCATGTCTGAAAACGTGGGTGAATCAGGAGTGGTTTGAGTAATTATTGTCGGGATAGGCATTCGACTTTTAAAATGTCTATTATCCTGATTTTCTTGTGTAGATTGATAACGTGTACTAACGGATGATCTAGCACTTTCATAATCAGATAACAGTGTTTGTGATATATTTGTATTAAAACTTAACGATCGTGGTATCTGTGGAGTTCGAAAATTAAAAATAATGTTTCCTTCAGCAGTTTCAGAAATTTCAGAAAATTCTCTTTTAGTCAAATGCCTAGGTGGTTGCGTAAGATTAACTTACCATTGTGGTGGCAACGTGATTTCATCCCATTTTAGTAAGCTTGGTGTAAATGTAGTAGCATGATCAGTTTTTACGTGCAAGACAATTGTTTCACCAGGAGGAGTTTGGATTAGACATTTAGGATTAAATTGAGTTGTTAATAATTTAAAATAAATGCGATAGAGAATTAAAAATCCTTTATGCTTTTCTTGTTGAGACAAACCAGGTAGATGAACATTTAGGACAAGTGTATTTAAAATGGTTGGATCCTTTAGGTTAATAGTAAAATTTGGAGCGCAATTAAAATAAATTGGACCATTACAAAGATTTGATTGGACTATTGCTAAAATTGAATTTTTATATTTGAGTAAAGTTTGATCTCTAAGACATAACAAGATAGAAGTATCTATTCCTAATTTGATTAAAGGTTTGATAGTTATTTGTATTAGGCCGTAATGGATATAATTATATCCTTTACTTTTGAATTTTTCTATTGATAAATTTGATAATAACCTAACCTCTTCATATTCATTTTGAATAGATATTATTTGTTCATGATCTTTAATGGCTAAAGCGGTTTTAAAATTAAAAGTTCATATTTTGTAAATCTCTTCTACTTGTTGTGTAGGTATCGTCCATTTAGTATAATTCTTACTACTAGGTTTAATTAACGACTCTCTAGAATTCGTTATCATACTTGAAGCTGAACTATTTTTCCTGATTAGTTCACTTAGCCAGGTTGCCATAATTTAATTTCTTTACTACTTAATACATAATTTTCTCAACACGGTTCTACAGACACAATTCTTCACACCCTTGCAGAGTCAGTTGACGGGACCACCCCCGGGACCACCCAATTTCACTATTGATTTTCATGGGCTGACCAACGGTTAAATAGGCTAAACCAACGTTTCAATTCAATGCAACTATACGCGAATTTATCGTGTATGCAGAAATATGCAGATAGATTATGCAAAAGCAATGCCGGAATCAAATAAGAACAATCCCGATGAGAACAATGTGACCTATTCCCTCCCCAGACACAAGAAACCGTAGCACTTGTCTCTGATAGCAATTAAAACTACGCAGGATTTTTTCATTCAAAATCTCAAATTATGCATTAAATCAAAAGGAAGAGATTATACCAGTAGTTCAGAAAACCTTTAAAACTTTAATTGAACGAAAACCATACAGGATTCCAGTACATAGTAGACAGAGGTAACACAGCAAACCTCACAATACTCGAAACACACGGCAAACCTTACAACACTCGAAAGGAAATATAAACACACGATGGTAAATACAAGGATAAGGTAGAAGGAAAACTAGGTTATTTACAAGGGTTGATGAGAGAAGCGAAGAAAAGACTCTTTTTGCTTCTCGAGGCTAGATGGCTTTAGTGGTAGATGAGTTCTCAAAACTTTCTCTAAGTTTTGCTCTCAAGTTAGCTCTTAAGTGCGCTCTGCCTTGTCTTCAATCTTGGATGGCCTTATATAGATGCGAGAAGTTGATCAAAGCCGTTGATGAACAAACAATCAGGACCGTTGATGAAGCATCTGCTTTTGTTTGGTAAATGTCTTGTCCGTCGCTTTTGTTGTTAGACGTCTCTTCTTTGCTTTTGAGAAAGTGGAGTTGTTAGACGTCTTTCAATTTGTTTTGTGTCACTTCATAGTTTTGTGAATACTAGCGGGTCGGTGGTTACTATTAATTTTTGTCAGGAAGTTGTTGAAGTGGAGAATGATAATGGGAGGAGCACTTCTTGCTTTAGTGGATGTACCTGCACATAAACTTGTTAGTGAAAAATATTTTTTTTTACAGACGAAGAGTGCTGGTAAATGGTCGTATGAGAATATTATCAGCAGAGAAGATGGTATATTCCAAGCAATTGAACATTTGATGTGGACCGAGATTTTCAATAGAGGAAATATCTTGTGCTAAAATATTATACCGATAGAGCTTTGTGGCAGAAGTAAAGATGAGCCATGTTCCATGATTAATAGTAAACCCATATATTGTTGGTCGAATTTCTTTGATAGGTTTGAACACTGTAATAGTTCGAAGGTAAATCCAATTTGTCCGTCTTCGGATCCATATTGTCAGTTGATATCGTTGTTCGAATTTAATAAGAGCAATAGTGGCATTCCGAGAGGTATGAGTATGCCAATTAAATAAGTGTAGATCCCAACTAAATACGTCGGCGAATTTTCATGCATCAGATGGTAATTGTAATGTTGTAGAACTTCCCGTAGACAGAGAAATATGTTGAATAAAATGAGCCTGATGAAAGGTATCGCATAAGAAGTAAAGTTCATCCGGTGGCAGCAATACATAATTATCTTGTCGAGGCGTCCACGTGTAGGATGATCGTTCAAATGGTTTAAATATCTTCCAGAGATTTGTTGTTGAAGAACACGCCCATAAACCATCATTTTGAAGAGCAAATAAATATCAATCAGCTAGAAATTTTTTTAGAATAAGTCCGCATTCGAAGATAATACCATGTCCATAATCCGGCGCAGCTTCATATTGGATAAGTTGTTGTAATTTTGCTATGATGGGGACGGTTCGACACGTTTGTAGAACAGGATTGATGACATAAAGAAAATCCGAAGCAAGTGTGGCAATGGGTAGACAGAGAAATAAACCATTGTTGCAAGTTAATACTCGAAGAGAGTGATCATAGATGAAGTCGATGGCAAAAGGATGTAATATTGGGTTAGCAACAACGATTAATTGCCATGTGGGGCCATATTTACATTGAAGATAGTATCCTTCATCATCCTTTTCAAGAGTATGGTAGGAATGATGCTGAATAAAAGTAGTTTTTGATAGAAATTGAAGACAGGGTTTTGATATAGAGGCAAATTTAAAAAGAATTTTGACAGGAAGTCAAGAAAATATTTCATGCAAAAATAAAACTCAACTACAACGATTTCTAGGTTTTTTAAATTATATTGCGGAATTCATGCCAAAATTAAGACAAACGTGTAAACCGTTATATCAACGTCTCCAAAAGAACCCTCCGATCTGGACTGATGAACATACAAATATTATTAAACAATTAAAACAACAAGTTCAGTATTTACCTTATTTAGGTATCCCACATCCTAAAACTCTACTTATTATAGAAATAGATGCATTTGACTTAGGATATGGTGGTATATTAAAATAAAAGTTAGAAACAGCTCATCCTCAAATTATTCGGTTTCATTCTGGCATTTGGCTAGGATGACAAAAGAATTATTCTACTATTAAAAAAGAAATTTTATCCATTGTTTTATGAATATCTAAATTTTAAGATGATTTATATAATAAGAAATTTTTACTACGAGTTGATTGCAAAGCTGCAAAAGATGTTTTACAAAAGGATATCAAAAATCTTGTCTCCAAACAAATATTTGTTCGATGGCAAACAATTTTATCTATCTTTGATTTTGATATTGAATTTATCAAAGGGACTTCAAATTCTTTACCCGATTTCTTAATAAGAAAATTTCTATAGGGCAAGCATGACACCTCCACCTGAACCTGCGTCTTCTTCTCTTCTTTATACTTATGATCATCTGTATGAAATATTTTCTTGGCTTCCTGTCAAAACTCTTCTTAAATTCACCTTTATATCAAAACCCTGTCTTCAATTTCTATCAAACACTACTTTTATTCAGCATTATTCCTACCATACTCTTGAAAAGGATGATGAAGGATACTATCTTCAATGTAAATACGGCCCCACATGACAATTTATCTCTATTGATGACCCGATATTACATCCCTTTGCCCGCGTCTTCATCTATGATCACTTTCTTCGAGTATTAACTTGCAACAATGGTTTATTTCTCTATTTACCCATTGCCACACTTGCTCCGGATTTTCTTTATGTCATCAATCCTGTTCTACAAACGTGTCGAACCGTCCTCATCATAGCAGAATTACAACAACTTATCCAATATGAAGCTGTGCCGGATTATGGACATGGTATTATTTTCGAATGCGGACTTATTCCAAAGAAATTTCTAGCTGATGGATATTTATTTGCTCTTCAAAATGATGGTTTATGGGCGTGTTCTTTAACGACAAATCTCTGGAAGCTATTTAAACCATTTGAACGATCATCTTACACGTGGACGCCTCGACAAGATAATTACGTATTGCTACCACCGGATGAACTTTACTTCTTATGCGATACCTTTCATCAGGCTCCTTTTATTCAACATATTTCTCTGTCTACGGGAAGTTCTACAATATTACAATTACCATCTGATGTATGGAAATCCGCCGATATATTTAGTTGGGATCTACACTTATTTAACTGGCATATTCATACCTCTCAGAATACCACTATTGCTCTTATTAAATTCGAACAACGATATCAACTGACGATATAGATCCGAAGACGGACAAATTGGATTTACCTTCGAATTATTACAGTGTTCAAACTTATCAAAGAAATTCGACCAATCATATCTGGGTTTACTATTAGTCATGGAATATGGCTCATCTTTACTTCTGTCACAAAGCTCTATCGGTATAATCTTTTAGCACTAGATATTTCCTCTATTGAAGATCTCGGTCCAGATTAAATGTTCAATTGCTTGGAATATACCATCTTCTCTGCTGATAATATTCTCATACGACCATTCACCAAATATATATATATATATATATATTTTTCACTAACAAGTTTATGTGCAGGTACATCCACTAAAGTAAGAAGTGCTCTTCCTCTCATTATCATTCTCCACTTCAACAATTTCCCAACAAATATTGTTTGTCTTTGCGCCTTGGTTTAATTTGTTGGATTGTAGAATATCAAAACTTATATCAAGCATTGTGCTCTTGAATTGAGATTGAGCCTTTATGCAACTGTAGGGTTACTTCATTGTGAGATGGGCTTCGTGAAATTAAACCACAGAAGCAACCTCTCTGCAATGAAGGATAAGACTGCTTGTATCTATCCCTCTGTAAACCACATGATGTGAAAGTCTAGTGCACTAGACCATCCTTCAATAACATTTATGGGCATATAGTGAGTTTTTGTTGATTAAGAGGAAAGGACATGGGGAGTTGAAGTTTTGGTGCTTCTGGTATCATGTGTTTGATTTAGGCATCCTTCCTCTTGATCATGCTGTATGTCAGGCTTACAAATTTTATGAACTGTGATAACTGCCAGTGATGAGATCTTTGACTAGTCATTGGTGATGTGGAACCTGGATGCTTGACAAATCCCTAGCCTGAAAAATTCTGCAAGTTTCTAATTTTTTCCTGTTACTGAATATTATGTTTTTAGAATTGTTTAGATTGTTATTTTATTTTCTCTAGATTACATCTAGATATTTGGAATAGTGTTTGGGTTAATTATAAGTAAAATATCCATAGAGATGCTTGTTAGTAGAAATACACCTTACAAGCCGATTAATTTTTTTTTTTGCTCATAAGAACACCAAGACAACATACTAGGATTGCTGTTAGGTTAGTGTCTAAAAGTACCTATAGGGGGTAGGGGTCGAGTTATTGATGTGAGATGGATCCATATTATGTCAACTCATTGAGGGTGATGAAGTTCGTGATCACTTGTATGGATAGATGACATTATAGAAAATATTTAAATGCCCATTAGAAAACAAGTTTACTGAATTGATATGACTTTACACTCTAGTATAAAAGTTTATATGTGTGTCAAATAAGAGTTCTCACATAAATGTTACGCAAATGATCCTTATATTAGATATACGGAGAATCTTATATGTGGGTCACTAAACTTTATAGTATATGCTCAAGAGATTGTTACATAGAAGTGATTATTACATGCGGAGAGATACGTATAGACATAGAAGAGTGTCAATATAAGATCCATCACTCCTAGCAAAAGGAGAGATGTCATATGTAATTAAATTAATTAATGATTCATAGATCCTTTGCCAACGTAAAATGTAGACCAAAACGGAGTTTCAAATTGTTATTAATTGAATTATCTGTTCAAAATCATAAATACATATGAGCTAACATTCTAGAGGATGATATTTTTTCATATTCTGTTCAGGGCATTACATTATTGTAGGGTTGAATTTATTCAATAACTTTTATACAAGATCTATTTAACAAATAATTATTTTATTCACTTTATGTGGACACTGTACTGTCATAATGTATAATAACTACTAAGTATCACTTATAATTTGGAAAAAGCTCTAAATTAATCATTACGAATAAATAGTTATAAAGGAAATTGAAAGTGTGTGTAACTAAAATGTTTTTTAGTCAATTAAATAAGATTGAACGTTTTTACTCTATTAGTTTAATGTTGAAGACAATAAGCCACACATTGTAAAATCACACTTTTTACATGTGGGATTGATTGGTTGTGTAAACCATGTTCGAGGCACAATGTAATTAAGGTGGGCATAATTTGGCCCATATGTTGGAGCTCAAGGTGACATAATGGTGGATTGTTTGGAACCCGAAAGCATCCTGACAAATAGTAAGCTGGCCCACCCATTTTCTCTCCACCCACATTGAGGGAGAAATTCTCCCTTCATTAAAGTTTAGGGGAGCCAAATGGCTTCCTCAACTTTATTTGGAAGGAGAGATTGTTGCCTCCAATTAAGTTGCTCTTTAATGAACATTAAGGAGTCAAAAAGACTTTTCCATGAGCATATGAGAGAAGCCTGCCAACTTCCCCTCATGCTCTCTCCATTGTCCCTTTATAATGATATCTCAATTTTCATTTGGTTTTTCCTTCACCCAATTCGATTGAGTGGTAGGAAACGTTATCAAGTGTTTGTATAGAGGTTTTTATATTAATCAAGTGTTGGAAAGTTCAAGTTCTCTTCCCACGTTTGTCTTATTTTTCTTCATCCATATTTTTGTACTGGTATTGTACAGAGTAAGTCAGTCCCTCAATTTCTTCGTCTCAACCTCAACACAAGGAAGAAACTACCTAATATAATAGATGCATCAAGACCCAGCATGAGGATTAGCTTTCCACAGCACTTCATGGTCACCTTCCAAATAAATTCCCAACTAGAAAATATTTACAAGACAAACATAATTGGAACTCAGGTCCACTAAACCAAAACTAATCACACAATTTATTCCAGTAAAATGGTATATTATCATTTCAACTTCCAACTAAAGCCTAGCTGACCTACAAAACAAACTCTTGGCATCAAATCAATTTTGAGGAATGACACTTCTACTGTTGGATCAAAGAGCTAGTGAGAAGTGGTCTCTTCTAGGAATGATTTTTGGTACTTCCCAGGATTCATTACATCCCTAGATGTTTTCTCTCTCGAAAGTATAGTTCCATTTTGCTCCAGTAATATTTTGTGCAAGGTGTAGGACATTTGCTCCTTCATAATGTCCACCACTTTCAGTCACTCAATCCTGGTAACATTAATGTCATTTAGCGTAAGCAAGCTACTTGCCAATTGGAAATTATAAAAATGAAAAAAAGGGGAGAACAATTTGAGGGTTATATGGTAAGTTTACTAAGAGACTACCTCGGGCCTATCGAGCTAAAAGTAGGTGCCTTATTTTTCTTCGTTTAATTTATAGAAGTGTTGGAAATAGGAAGAAGGCAGTGGTACTCCTAATATTCTAAGTGTTAGAAGAATTATTCAAATTAGTGATAGGCTGGTGGCTCATACCCTTTGAAAACTTTGATTGTTCTAACTTTGTTTTTGTGAAACTATTAAGTTCAAAGGCAACATTAGTCCAGGATGCTTTTATGATTCATAGAGACTGGATGCTTCTGCAATTATCCTTGGTCATTTTTAACAATACATTTCATACCGATTTATGTATTTTATTTATACATATGGTGAAAAGATTTATTCTTAAAATTATGTATTTTAAATAATGAATCTTTGCCATTAATTTATCATGCTAATAAAGTAAAAGGAAGGTTATGGTATTGAAAATCAAAATATTTTTCCTCCGTGCTTCCTTATGTTGATTTGCTTACAATGTTTTCCATATTTATGTTTATGCACTCTAATAATTCTTGTTGTCTACTTAGTTATTAATGTTAATTTATTTCAATATTTGTAAAGATGATCTTCCACTTTTTAGTCTATCACATACAAAGGTCTCCTGTTGCTACAGGATGCTGGACTTTTGGTATACTCCACCAAATCTCACCTAAATTTTCATTCTTTTCTGTCCTCTGTTAGCAATTGAGGTTTTATTCTCATGTTCTATATATTTGATCAATGTCTGTGTTTGTTTAATAGTTTTGGGTTTTAATTGTCTATTCACAGACATTTATGCTTCTTTTGCTGTGCCCCATTGTTCCGCTCTTTTAAGTTTTGATTTATTTTTGCAAAGAGTTCTGGTTTTCTTTTAAGAAAGAAGATTGTTGAGGACAAACTTTTTCATTACCATAGCCTTGCTAACTAAACTATGAATAGTTTCCAAATTTAAGTTGGTGTCTACAACTTATCTTGAATTCAAGCGGATGCTAATGATTATCATGCTTCCAGACCTGTTTATATTATTTTCCTATCATCTCTAGATGTCATAGATATTTAGAATAATATTTAGGTTTATTATATGTAGGGAATCCTTTAGGATGCTCTCCTTATTTTGGTTTCTCTAGTCTATGAATTCATGTCTTTTAACTCTATTCGAGATAACTCTTAACTTCTCCTTTTTGGAGGTTGAATATTGTAAACCAATGAGATGAATTTATAGCATCAATTCATATAATTTTAAGAGCTTATCTCAAAATGAGTTAAGTGATTAAATAAAATATGCAGTGGATGACACCGATGAATGATAACAATTATAAGTGCAAAAATGCGAACTGAATGCACCTTTTATTTTGTGTTTTCTCTTTTATGAAAGATGGAAATGTTAGCAAACATTCCTTTCATTTTGAGGAAATACACAGTAGAAACAAACTCAAAATAAAAGAAAACCAAAGTAAAGGTACCAAAGAGGCCTAGAGAATTGTGTTCTGTTTTCACTTTTTATGTTTCAAGTTAGGGTAGCTTATATTTGTTGTCTACATTTTTAATAGGGGTTTCATCGAGTAATGTTGCAACATTTGGACTAGGCGCTACTCAGGTGTGGTTATTTATAGATCTGTGAAACTGTTTTTCTTAATCAAAATAAGTTATGTAAGATCTTCTTTGTTCAGTAATCTAATATCTTTATGCCATTAGGTCCTTGCAACTGCAGTTACTACATGGCTGGCAGATAAAGCAGGTCGTCGGTTACTTCTCATAGTGAGTTTTGAGGAAATCACTGTTTTGGTTTTGGCAGGTCATTGTGTGATTGGGACAGAAAAAAAATGACAAGCTTTTTCATACCCTTTCTCTTTCCATAGGTCTCTTCATCTGGGATGACACTTAGCCTTCTGGTGGTTGCTATTGCCTTCTTTGTGAAGGTACAAATGCAGAGTGACAACTTGTAAATCATTATACGTGATATTTTGTTTGATTTTTCTCCTGGAGTAAAAGGTTCATGAGGTTGTTTTGTCATATTCTGCTTTTGATCTCAGGATTCTTTATCTGATGAATCCACTTTGTATTATGTTTGTTGCATACTGTCAGTTGCTGGAGTTGTGGTATGTCCTCCTGTACCATTCTAATGTCAATATGTCCAAACATTATTGGTTTAAATTTACAGTTCAATTGATCTTTCATTCAGGCAATGGTTGTTGCCTTCTCCCTAGGAATGGGAGCAATCCCATGGGTTATAATGTCAGAGGTACTCATATTCTGTCTGTTTCTCTATTTTAAAAATGTTTTTGCCTGCTTTGTGACATTTGCTTGGAATGCAGCCGAAAGAGCAAATGCCTATGAATTTCTTCTTGTTCTTGTGCTTTACGACGTGCACGCACATTTCAACTTCAATCATGTTCTCAATACACTCATTTTCAATTTTGTTCAAACTTCTTGTTGTTTTCTTTTCTTTTTGGGGTGGGAAAGTGGGGTTAAATAAGAAAGACTTGATAGAAGAAGCCCAAGGTATGGTAAATTAATTCAATTATTGCCCACCATATTCAACTTATTCTTTAATGTTACTCTAACAGATAAGCTTTTGAAGGGGGTAAATACTAGATAATAAGGAGGATCAATACAGCATGCCTCCTAGATAAACTGGGAGGCAATGTAATCAAGGATATTGAGAGGATGGACTACAAGTCATAACAGTATGCTTGTATGGATAGGGCTAGGAAAGTAGTTGGCATAAATATGGAAAAAAGTTGGCGAAACAATTCAGGAGTATGAAGATAATTGAGCATAGAAATATAGCTTTGAAGACGGTGCTTGAAGAAGATACTCTTGACATAATTACTGCATGCATACCTTAAGTGGGGTTTGGAAAACAGTTGAAAGCACAATTCTGGGTTGAATTAATGAGGTGATTTAAGGGCTTCACAAAAGGGAGATGAGTTTGATAGAAAGGAAATATGAATGGTCACGTTAAAGGCTGGAAAGTGTATAAATAGGTACACAAATTTTCATGTAGGTCATGGTTTATGAAGAAGGAAATGATATCTTGGATTTCTTTTGTGGACTATGATCTTACGGTGGCAGACAAGCTCTTTAAGAAGAGCATTTGATCAGGTGCCCCATCAAAGGCTCGTATTGACTACTTCATCATGAAAAAAAAAAAAGAAGAACCTTTTATATTAAAAGGATGGTAAGACCATTCCTCGTGAAAGTTTGACTGTGCAATACAACTTATTTGTTTTGTATGGTAATGGTAGTACTGGTAAGATGTGGAATGCTATGACTAATTATATTATCACAGCAGCCAAGATTTAAGGAATCAGAAAGGAGTATACATTACCAAAAGAAAGCTCGGTGATGGTGCAAGGAGGTCCAGTAGAAGGTGAAGCCTAAGTGATATTCGGTGAGATAAACTTGCTAAGAAGGGACATGAAAGGCAGTGATCGAGGTTAAGTCTAAATTGACCTGACAAAAGGAGCCCAAGTCTAGATTTGTAGAAGCAACTTAATAAAGGCGGGAGAAAAGGATGTATGTGCGTTAACTTAATCAATATATAGGAGATTAAAAGACTTGAACCAAGTGATTTACCGAGGATGACGAGATGCATGCACTCAGTTCAGATGAGGATATATGTGAGAGAGGGAGTTATCTCCACATGCTTTGTTATGGAAGTTGGGAGCACAATATCAGCTATGCTGTCTAGGACCGTAGACTGGCACCACACAAGACGTACTTGAGTATCATTGTACATAAGAGGTTATCATTAAACACCATATTTGGTATGTGATAGCTGATATGCAGTACGTGGGAAGTTTGTGAATTTGGATAACTGTGGTGGTGAAATACAGTAATGCTAGGGAGTCATAGTAACTTTAAGGAAAATATAAATCACTCGCTTTTATCAGCTTACCAACCAATCAGAAGTGGAAGAATTATTTGTGATGATGAAGATAAGAAGGAAGTTGGACCAAATGGTATCTTAGAGGGTTGGAAAAGTACGGGGGAAGAAGGTATTGAATGGTGGCTTATATGTTTAACAGAAACTCCTAATGAGCATGGAGATGCCAGAAGAGTGGAGAAATTGTGTATTGATACTCGTGTAGAAAAATAAAGGATATATCAAATGTTTTGCAAATTATGTAAGTATTGAGTTGATGGGTTCTACTATGATTATTAAGAAAAGTGATTCAAATGAAGTTAAAGGCCAAATACAGGTTTAACAGAGAATTAGTCCAGATGCCAGGTAGTTTTATGTTTGTATCTATTTATTTCTTGAGAGTTTAATGAAGCAATTTAAACAGTAATACAAGGGTTGTGTATATTGTGTTTATGAATTTGATGAAGGCGCACAATACAGCACCAGAGTAAGTCCTTCGCAGAATTTTAGATATGAAAATGAAGTTTTCATTGCATACATGCAAAACACAAAAGACATATGATTGAATCGTGATTGGTTTAAGGACACATGGTGAAGACCAAAGCTTTTCAAACCAATATTAGTTTACACCAGTGGTCAACTTCGAGCCTGTAGCTGTTTGCCTTAGGTATGAATGAACAATAACTAGACGCATTCAAGATGAAATGTATTGTGCTTGCTTTTACAGATGTTATATTGTTGTTGTTTGAAGCCTGAAGAAGCAACAATGTTATTAGTTAGGAGAGACTATGGAAGCTATGGAATTTCTAATTGTGAAAATGGAGCATGAATACCTGGAATGTGGATTCTGTTTGAGTGTATGATTAATTGTGGAGAGCTGTGCATGGGGATGAAAAGCTTACCAAAGCAGGGCTGTTTCAAATGTCTTAGGTGAATGTTCCAGAAAGATAATGCAATTGATGATGTTGCCTACTGAAATAAAGTAGGTTAAATGACGTGGAGATGTGCTTCAATAATCCTGTTCAGAGGCTCATTTTCAATCTTAAGCTAAGTACTGAAGGTGGCTATCAGATTAGCCCTATTTTATGGTTGACGAGGTTTTTATGCAACCTCACAGAGGCACAACACCATGTCCTCCAGTTTTGTATGTAATCCTGTTTATTTTGGAAGTGGACAAATAACCAGTTAGTCAATTCTTGGGATTTCTTCACTGGGGACATTTTCCTCTTATCTATGTCCATATAGAACATGAACCAGTATTCATGTGGTTGATTTGTTGACCATTGTTAGGACTTGGGATGATACTAATGCTTCATCTTGTTTCTGAAACTATGGCAGATTCTTCCAATTAATATTAAGGGGCTTGCCGGAAGCACTGCAACACTTGCGAACTGGTTCTTTGCCTGGGTGGTAACGTTGACTGCAAACATGCTGTTGAGTTGGAGTGGCGGAGGTTTTACCCTGTCCCCTCCCCCCAACCTTTTCTTTTCTGTACTCCTATTTGTTATTGTTCTGGGCATTTGATGCAAATAGTGGCATGCAATTATATGATATGAATTGGGACTTTATATGATTTTTATCAATTTTAATTCCAATGAAGATCACCCTCCATCCTCGTTGGCTTTCTAACTAACAACGTTTGCTTCCAATTTGCCAGGGACTTTCACCATTTATGCGCTTATGTGTGCTTTCACCTTAGTATTTGTGTTTATTTGGGTTCCTGAGACGAAGGGGAGAACATTGGAGGAAATTCAGCGGTCCTTCAGATGATTAACTCGTCTTGGTTGCTGCTTGCTTGTTGAAAATTTTTGGACCCTGAATAAGCGGCCGCCTGCAGACTAGTGTGCATCTGTTTCCTTTCACGAAGCAGACATCCCTCTTCCGCCCACTTGCACGTTTGCAGGATGTTCCAGCTGCAGATTCGCTGCCATTTTTCCCATTTTCTTTTCTATTCAAAATTCATTGACACTAGCAAATTTATGGATAAACAGGTCTTCAAGTGGACCTGGGTAGGTCAGAACTTGTGACATCTGCCCTTTCTCCAGCTTTTTTTCTGTTTTCTTTTTTGTATCAGGCCCAGTTTGGGTGTGTCTTGTGGGCATTTATGTAATAATGCTGTAAAGCGAAGCATATGTTGCCGTCCTACCGTTCTGATTGTCAGTGTTTTTGGTGATTGTTTTGATTATTGTTTGGTAATATTTTTTCTGCCACCTATTTCGTTTATGTTTTTCTAAGGAAGAATTGAGCCTAAAAGGACATGATCATGGGATGTCAGCCCTTGTTTATCCCTTTTAAGAAGTCCTAGTGTTGCGTAATTTCTGATTTGTTCTTGATGATGTGTGATTTGAAGCTGTTTAATTTAAGATCTTGATTGATTTCAGAAATTTGGTTGGCAAAACATTGCAGATAATAGACAGGTTGGGATGTGATGATGGAACCTGCTATGCTCATTTTATATTTTGAGGGGGTTTTCTAATCATTCCAACGCTTGAAATTGATCATTTTATGTGAGAAGCGAAGACACTGTCATTGCATGTGGACTTGTCGTAGCAGATGACTTCATTATTTCGTTTCCCGTTGAAATCAAATCTTTAAAGCTTACCCTTTGACCGTTTCCAACAATTCTTACTTCGAAAAGCAAATTCTAAAAGATTGGGTGGAGTTCCACGTATTTAATTGTTGAGGACCGGATTGATTTCAGCTTAACCATCGAGAAAGATTAAGTGGCATCTTAATTTATTCGGTAATCTGTATTTAGAGATGTATCCAGGTCCACGATCCGTCGCACGATATTTAATTGAAGGATTGCTGAAGTAAAAAGGGGGAAAGGGATTATACTCGTGGCTTGTGGGAGTATTATCGCTAGACAGTTATGCAGGAATGCAATTTTGCATAGTCTTCGCACCTGCCTTTCCACAGTTGAGAACAAAATTTAGAGGGAGAAAGGAGAACGAAAGAGAAAATAAAAAAGGAATCATTTTTGTTTAGTCAGGATTTTTTTCTTTTTTGATATCTTATGCTAAATTAAGCGTAGGATGTTTCCACCGGATTTTTCCTTTTCATATAAGTTGGGTGTATATTTTATGTTCTCATTTGTGTAGTTGTGCACGTAAAACTGTGACGAAAGGATAGCTTTATACTTGCTTTGAGGATAAGGTCTCGATAGTCAACCTAGTAGAGGTGAATTACCCATTTCAATTGGAATATCAAACATGCGGAAGAAAAATACAATAAATAAATAAATAAATAATAAAATAGATTTGATATTGTATTTATATTGGATTAACAGCGTTTATATCCAATTCTAAAATTAAATAGATCAATTAAATTGACTCTCTCGGTGGTAAAAATCAAGTCTTATGATGTGATTTTACTACTTTAATTTAAGAGATTTGAAACAAGAGTAATTTCATCCGACTATTAACTTTTACTTTCACAATGGTAAGTGTAAAATAAATTTCTCTCTAAAAATACAAGCAAGCTCAAACACAATATATATATATCTCAAAATGAACCTTTTTGCTCTTGAAGAAACATAAAGCCCTCGCCACCTCTGCAGCCGTATGTGTTAATAAATTGAGTTTATTTTTTGTTTGTTTGATTTAAATTGCCTTGCCCTTCAACTGTTCAGGTAGAAATAATCTTCTAAAATATTCTATCTTTAAAAGTTTGAATTTTCATCACATGTTTACTTATGGATCACACCCAAGTCTTTTTGAAACCCACAGCGTTAGTATTTTGATTAGATTTTTTAATGAGAAAATAATAAAAATTTAAATACAACATATTTTTAAGACTTGGAATTTGGGCCAAACGAGAGATGATCATCACGGGTCTCATGTGTCAAACGGAGTATATGTCCATATGATTAGACAAATAGTTATTATTAAAAGGAAATAATTTCT
>JAODPA010058353.1:0-11278 GCA_025585075.1 Nepenthes mirabilis
AAAATAAATAATTTTGATGGGTACTCCCATAGTGAACTGGCCCAGGAATGAGAAACGGTCCAAATCCACGAAGGCCTACGCATGGACCTCGACGGTCAATGGATCTGTTGACTGGACGAAAGGCCAATGAAACTAGTATAAAGACGGATGACTAATACCAGGGACGGTCAACATTTCTGTTGACCAGCAGTACTGTAACGGGCCTCCTCTCGAATGAGCTTTACATGGGTCAGGCCCAGTTTGACCTGCAGCAACTTTCTTACCTGATTTCGTGCTCCCCTAGAAAGCAACCTCCACATCAACGGTCACCAATAGACTTAGCACTCATCTCATGAGAAAAGTGTCGGATTCTCTTCCCTGTCTGCAGTTAACCCTAATCGTTGCAAGGTACAGAAGGAAGGAGAACCTTCCAAGGAGCTGCTACCGCCATTAATGCCAGTGCCATGAATGGAAGCTGTTCCAATAAAGCATTGAAATCCCGCACTCCTTCCTAAGGAAGGATTCTCAACCTCTTAACTATAAGAAGGCCATGAAGTCAACACTTCAGGCAGGCCTTCTGAAAGAGAACAAACGCTCTCATATTCATATGAGTTGCTTTGACATTCATATCCCTCTTTTTAGAGGAATCCCTGAGAGTTCGCGCGACGTCTTCTCAAGCTCTCACACTTAGAAGATGCCCACACTCTCGGTACTTCCTATCACTCCGGTCCCTGAAAATCAGAAGTCAGGAATCAACGCTCTTCACGAGCAGCATTAACCTCTCCCAACGAGAGCCAAATCATCCCCACAAATACTCTCTACTTCTCACCTTTGTTATATCTTTTTTTCTACCTTCTCGATTCTTGGAAGGCTATTTATTGACTTGAGTGTCTGAGTACTTTTGGTGGGATAACATCCCGCTTGCACTTAACCTTTCGTTTGTCTTAGTGGCGTGTAGGACCTAGACTCGGTGGACGGAGCCGAATTTAAAGATCGACATAACCCGAACCTGTTTGAAGTTTTGTTCCAAGACGCATCATTGGCACGGTCTGTGGAAAACTCTTACAAAAAGCCAGCTACGTTTTCCAGAAGCACTTCTCAACCAATACCCTCAATTGAAATGGTGAACACAATGGCACAAGCAAGCGAGCCAGCCAGAGATGTGGCCTCAACAGACCAGGACCACGCCACTGGTGTCATGGTCAATGGGGTAGCCAGCGGGGTTCTAGCACCTTTCTTTCAAAACCTGGCGGAGCATATGCTAAACACCAACAGGATACTTCAGATACTCTACTCCCGTCAGGAGCAAGCGTAGCAGGGGGTTGCACCAGCTGCGGTTGCTGCGCTGGCATCCAGATGAGGAGGCCAGAGAAAAAAAGGGCCGGTCCGAAGGCCTGGAAGGCCAACCAACATTTGAGCACCGGAGTCCTCACATGCTCAAAGCCGTCAAAGGCGTGAAGGGCAAGGAATCAGCGTGACCCCAGATGAAAGTCCAGAACGAAGGAACCCCAAATATTCTCACGTAGAATCTAGGCCCCAGGCTCAGGAGGAAAATTCTCGGGCCATTAGATCTACTGGTAATAGCAGCCACTCTGCTATTGGACAAACCAGAGAAAGAACAGAGTTGAGGACATATCTCAACTCTAAAAGATCTGGTAATATTGTTCAAGCAGATCTAAGGCTAGAAAAGATATGGAATCGTGTCTTCAAAGATGATGAGCACACAGCCAATATCGACAGATCTCCTTTTACAGCGGAGATCTTAAACCGTTCCATGCCGGTAAAATTTAAAATGCCAACCCTTGACTCGTATGATGGGAGTGTTGATTCCGTTGATCATCTTGCCCACTTTCGCACCCATCTGGGTCTACAGGGACTGGAGGACGCAACCATGTGCCGCTGCTTCTCGCTCATCTTAAAAGGAGATGTGCGCATCTAGTTCCATCATCTCCTCTCGGATTCAATCCGAAATTTTCAGCAGCTTACAGATCTCTTCTTGTCACAATATGCCTCCAACTACAGGAAGGAAAAGTAGCATTGGCATTTGTCGCACATCAAGCAAAAGCATGAGGAGAACCTACAGAAGTTTCTGGATCGCTTCGTGGCAGAAGTTAGGAGGATCCCCCGACTCACGGAGAAAATGAAACGAGGCAGTTTCATCTCGGCGCTGACGCATAGAGACTTCTTCAGGCACCTAGCATTTTAGAACCCGTAAACCTTTCAGGAAGCGGAATCTATTACCAGGGCCTACATGGCAGCGGAGGAGGCCAACAAGACTAAACATCCTTAGCGGACCGAACAACTTCGCTCTTTCCCGATTAAAGGAAAGAGGAAACACAGCGGCGGTGAACACCCCCAATGGAAGCACCATAGGACCAGGCCGACAAAGCCCAAGGACTATGAGCCAATCAGCCTAACACTCCTGACGAACACACGCTCGAATGTCCTCATACAGATTCGAGGTGAGAAGTTCCTCAAGTGGCCCGAGCCACTTAAGAAGGTGGAGGGAGGAAATCCAGCCAAGTATTGTGATTTTTATCAGTCCCCCGGACACTCCACTGAGGACTGCAAGACACTCTAGAGAGAGATAGAAGTGCTGATACGCAGAGGCCATCTCACCAGGTTCATCAAGGAACCTGGTCAGAGCTCTATTACGGTAGTCGTAGAGGTCCAGAATCATCTCCACTAAGGAATCGGTCACAGTAGAAGTAGTCAACATGATTACAACTCGGCCTGTCAAGACTCCGACGGACCATAGGGAGCAGTACACTAGGAACAAGAAGCAACGCACTAGGAACAACATCATTAGTTTTAGTAATGATGATTTTGAGCATGTAATTTCTCCTCATACAGATCCTCTAATTGTATCTGTCATCGTTTCAGATGGTAGCATCAACTACCAGCTAAAACGAGTGTTCGTTGATAATGAAAATTCACACGATTTGCTTTATCTGGATAAATTTTTTAAACTTGGTCTAAAAAAGAGTTAATTAAGGCCTACTGAAGGCCTGTTATATCGCCTGGACAACAAACCCGTGCCCGTTCAAAGGAAAATCTAGCTAGAAGTAACTCTGGGTTCTTATCCAAGAACGAAAAGTCAAACGCTTACCTTCCTTATAGTTGACCTGCCTTCTGTTTATAACATCATACTAGGCTGCCCATGTCTAATAGCGTTTGGAGCCATCACTTCAATGCTGTATCTCAAAATAAAATTCCCAACAGTTTGTGAAATAGGCGAAGTGCTGGGCGACCAAGTCACTGGGTGGACATATTATATGTCCCAAATTGCCCCGAGTAGCAGTACCAGATCAATAGGAGAACTAGACCATCGGGATGAGGCAACTTTACATCAGGCGCAGTCCGGAGAGGCAACCGATCTGATCCCACTAAATCCAAAAAATTTGAAAAGATATGTACAGATTGGCGGCTCACTCACCAGGATACTGCACGATGAGTTGGTCACGTTCTTACAGTAGAATACTGACATCTTCACATGGACCCCCACGGACATGTCCGAAATTTCAATCGAAGTAATGGTCTACAAATTGGGCCTCAATCCCGACCGCAAGCCCATTAGGCAGAAGCAGAGAAACCAGTCAATAGAAAAATTAATCGCCATCCGGGAGGAGGTAAAAAAAACTATTGCACGCGTGCTTTATCAGGGAGGTTCAGTACTCGGATTGGCTCTCGAACGTTGTTCTGGTAAAAAAAAGTAATGGAAAATGGCAAATGTGTGTCGACTTTAATGACGTTAACAAAGCCTGCCCGAAAGACAGGTTTCTCTTGCCACGGATCGACCTGTTGGTGGACTCAACATCAGGCCACGAGTTGTTGAGCTTCATGGATGCATACTCAGGCTACAACCAGATCCGGATGAACCTGGAGGATGAAGAGCACACCTTGTTCATGATCGACTAAGGCACCTATTGCTACAAGGCCATACCTTTCGGTCTGAAAAACGCAAGTGTCACATACCAACGGCTTGTGAACAAGATGTTCGAGAAGTAGATCGGCCGTAATATGGAGGTGTACGTCGACGATATTCTCGTCAAAAGTAGGCACCCCAGGGACCATATACGGGATCTGGCCGAATCTTTTGAGGTACTCTGCACACACCAAATGAAACTAAATGCAATCAAGTGCATCTTCGAAGTCTCCTCTGGTAAGTTTCTAGGTTTCATCATCTCTCAGGGAGGGATTGAGGCAAATCAAGAGAAGATTAAGGCTCTCGCTGACATGTCACCACCGCGGATCGTCAAGGATGTCTAGCAGCTAACAAGAACGCTGACAGCCTTGTCCCGTTTCTTAGCGAAGTTTGGAGACAAGTACCAGCCTTTCTTTAAGACACTAAGGATAACAAAAGCAAACGGGTTCTAGTGGACGGCAGTGTGTTAGATTACCTTTGACGAATTGAAGCGATATCTGACCAGCCCACCGTTGCTAACATCACTAAAAGATGAAGAGGAGCTCTACCTCTACTTGGCGGTATCAGTGGTCGCTCTTAGCTCAGTCCTCATATGCCAGGACTCCGACACCCAGCGTTCGGTCTATTATGTGAGTAAAACGTTGACCGGTCCGAAGACGCACTACCCTCATGCAGAAAAGCTAGCATTGGTGCTTGTTTTCTCTACCCGAAAGCTTAGACCTTATTTCCAGGCTCATCGTGTGATTGTTCTCACCGACCAGCCTCTGAAAAACATTCTATAGAAACCTGACATTTCTGGGCGGCTGGTAAAGTGGGCTATCGAATTGGGAGAGTTTGGCATTGAATTTCGGCCCTGGCCCACCATCAAAGGATAGGCTTTAGCCAACTTCATCGTTAAAACCATGACCCTAATTCTCGAGGAACAGCCCACTAAGGATGTAGAATAGTATGGGAAAGAACCGAAATGGGTCCTCAATATGGACGGATCTTCTACGAACTTCGGCAACAGAGGCGGAGTAGTCCTACAATTCTAGACGGGATTGAGGTGAAATACTTGCTCTAGCTCGACTTCCCGACGATCAACAATATCGCAGAATACGAAGCCCTATTGGCTGGGTTGAGACTGGATTAGGAATGCTCGGCAATGCGGCTAACCATTTACAGCGAGTCGTCAACTAGGTTAACCGAAATTTCGAAGCTAGCAGTCCCTACTTGGCTAAGTACTTGGCCAAGGCCAAGGAGATCAGCAGGAGGTTTGATAGGATAATCCTTGTTCACATTTCTAGAGATGAGAACTGGAAGGCTGATCAGCTTGCTAGGGCGACGGCGACCGAAAACCCAGAACAATACTCGAAGGACATGCAGGAAATTCTCAATGCTCCCAGCACGAAGGAGCGAGAAGCAATGCTGATCTTCGGAGCAGAAAATTGGATGAACCCATACCAAAAATACCTGATATATTAAGCACCTCCAGAAGACACAGACGAAACCAAGCAGGTCAAAAAGATGGCCGGCTAGTACACCATGATCAATGGACGGCTATATCGTCGTGGCTACTCGACCCCGTACCTCCGATGCCTCACTTCAGAGGAGGCCGACTACCCCTAGGCGAAGTTCACCTCGGTATATGCAGATCGCATATTGGCAGCAAGAACTTGGCATTCAAAATCATGCGTCAGGGGTATTACTGGCCAACGATGAAAAAGGATGTGCTCGTGTTCGTAAGGAGGTGTGAAAACTGCCTGATTCACGACAATCTTTACCACCAGTCACCTACCGAGTTAAAATTACTCCAGGCCCCATGGCCATTCTCAAAATGGGGGTAAGATATTCTCGACCTGTTTATCCTTGCAACGGGACAAAGGAATTTTATTATCGCTGGCATCGACTACTTTACCAAGAGGATTGAAGCCATCCCACTGGCCAAAATCATAGAGCACAATGCTCTTGAATTTGTCTGTCAAAATGTAATCAGTAGATTTGGCGTTCCTGAGACTAACATCACTGACAACGGAACCCAATTATCAGAAAAGCGCTTTACCAAGTATTGCACCAGTTTGGGCATCAGATTGGTCCACACTTTGATGGCATACCCGCAAGCGAACAGGCAGGTGGGGGTCACCAACCGTATGCTACTCCATGGTCTGTGGACCAAGTTGGAGAACGCAGGGGACTCCTGGGTCGATGAGCTACCCTCCGTTCTATGGTCCTACCGGATAACTCCTAAGGAGCTAACTCGTGAGACGCCCTTTAACCTCTGCTACCGGGCTGAGGCGGTAATCTCGGTCAAAATCGGGCTCTCAAGTCTAAGGGTTGAGTCTTTCGACCCATAGGGCAACTCCCGAAAAATTCATGAACACCTAGACTTATTGGAAGAAGCTCGCGAGGCCGCAAGACTGTGGACAGCAGCCTACCAGCAGTAGGTTGCGCGCTATTACAACAAGAAGGTAAAAGCACGGAACTTCGGGGTTAGAGATTTGGTCTTGCAAAGCATCAAGGCAATAGGCAAGATCGTCAATCGAAACAAACTCCCCCCGAATTGGGAGGGTCATTTTCTAGTTTCTGCCGTCCTGTGAAACGGAGCATATAAACTCCGAACCCAGAGCGACAAGTTGGTTCCTTGGACGTGAAATGTGATCCACCTCAAGCATTACTTTTAGTAGAGGCACAGGTAAGTCAACCATCAGCATGCATATAGGAACACTTGGCACGTTATGTCACCTCATTGTAGATTCTTTTCCTTTTCTTCTCCATACGCATGTTTATGTATGTTTGCAGGTTTACACGACCTAAATTGCCCCTAAGTCGGAAGGGTTTTCACTCTCTCGTAAACCAACACTGGTCATCCAGGCGGCCCACGAGCGGTCGTAATAAAACCCTGGTCATTCAGGAGGCCCACGAGCGGTCGTAATGAAACCCTGGTCATCCAGGCGGCCCACGAGCAGTTATAATAAAACCTTGGTTGTCGAGGCGGCCTAGTAACGGTTGAACTAAACCTTAGTCATCCAAGTGGCCCATTCACGGTCAAAATCTTAGGGAACTCAAGCAGCGCACGCCACAACCTCCTTCGCTGAGAGTGAGCGTGATCAGTCAACAACGGTCGTCATTAGCAAAGGCTCTCCTTCCAAAAGTCAGCCACCCCCGTTCACACTAGAGCGGCATCACCAAGCCTTTACCCCCTCATAAGCACGGATCAGGCACAGCACGAGATCCGGGTAACCTACTCGAATGCTCAAGCCCTTCCAAAAATGCCTATAGCATCTTAAGCAAGGCGGAAGGCCAACCCGTGCACAAAGTTGGCCAGGAAACACAGTAACAGAGGAATGGGAATCACATTAAAGGCAAAAGACACGTAACATCAATGAAATAGCCGATTTATTTATTATGTTCACTCGTCGATACATTAACTACAAAAAACCAAAGTCACAAGAACTAAGGAGGGGCAAAGTTCTTAGAAGGAGGCGTGGTGAACTGCTACTGGTCTGGGGCTCCCCCACGAGGCACTCATGACGCTGAGCAGAACGGTTCTCCAAGTTGAGGAATTTGATTGAAAAGTTAGGATCAATTAGCCAAGCAATATGCCAACTAATGTTGATCCCCTCCCATACCCGTACCAACAGCATGTTCTCTACCTCGTGGGGATGGATATGTGTGGCTAGCTGATTCTCTAGGGTGGCCATTTGCCCTGCAAGCTGATCAAGGCGTCGCATGGTCTGGTCAGCCTCTTCCTTTAAGCGAGCGTTCTCCTCCTTAAGTCTGTCGTTCTCCTCAACCAGACCTGGCACCACGGCATCTTTAAGGCTGGCATTCTCCTCTCCAAGTCGGGTAACCTCAGCCTCCAGGTTGGCCAGCACTGATCCTAGAGCGACCGCATCATCCTTGTGCTCAGTCCTCATCCTTCCAGTTCCTCATCGAGCCAAGCAATCAGCTTGTCCCTATCAGCAATTGCCGTGTTTCACTGGCCAATTGCTTTAACAACGGCAGCGGAGACTTTTTCTTTCTACAAAAATGATAAGTATTAGCATCGATTAAACCAAGAGGAAGGGTAGGCAGCGAAAAGTTCACCTGCCAAATCCGTTGCACTGGAAGCACTGGCCTAGCATGAGATCTAGACTCAGATGCCGGATGACCAGAAATGGAACCTTCTCAAGCATACCTAGCTATAGCCTCCACCGCGGATTCCTCCAGCAGCTCCGCCACAAGGTCGTCCATCTCCGACGGTTTTCCAACATTAGGCCCCTCTAGCCTTCCCACGACTCATACAGGCTCCTCAGCGGCGGCCTCTTCGGTGATCTCTACCCTAACCTTGACTGCCAGTTGAGGTTCTTCAACAATTGACACTCTTGGCTCCCCTAGAGTTTCCTCAGGAGCCGGCTCGTCAGATGTCACGACAGCTAGCCCAACAGGAGGCTCAATAGGCACCTCCTTGGGTTCCCCGGCAGGTACCTTCTCCGACGGTTCAGCGACACCCTCAATGACGGCCTCCAGAGAAGGTTCCATCAACGTCAAGCACTCTGACTGCGGGAGGGCAAGAACAACATACTTAGGGGTGGGATACAACTTCTCCCTAAAAATCTCAATGGCAAAACCTTCGCCGCATATGCTGGAGCTATCCCCCATTTCGGCCAGTTGGTTAATTAGCACATTCTCAGGATCGGTGGAGGAGGACGAAGAAGGCCTTACTGCTACCACCGCCATTGTTGGACTAGCGGGAGAACGACCGCTAGATGACTCCCTAATTGCAAAGGCCCCGATTCTCCTCCTCTTGGAGGCCTTCATCAGCTTTTGTTCTAGTGACGGAGGCCCCCACTTGGCCTTCCTGGCCTCATCGCGAGAGACTAGGTGATCTCTCTGAAAATCCAAGTGATGTTTCTGTACCAGCTCGAAGAGCCACTCTAGGGACTCTGTCTCCATCTCAGTAAAAGTCTCTGTGTAAATCTCAGGAACCTTGCCCCATTCCCTGGCTAACGGCCAGGACGCATCCATATAAACAAAAAAGAACCTGTCCTTCAAGGAGTCGTAAATGGCTTTGCTAACTTGGAGATCACCTCGCGGAGCCAAAGAGATCCACTATGCTCCCTGGTTGACCTTGAACAGGACCCTTACCATCTCCACCGTCAACTTCCTTGAATGCTAACGAAGGAAAATACAGAACGTACACAGATACCAGACAGCATTGGTGTGAAGCTGTGCAACAGGGACCCTGAGGGAGATCAAAATCTCCCGTAACTTGTCGGGAAGGGGAAGGCATAGCCCACTCCTCAAATAGGTCTCATAAATGGTGATACAACCTTTAGGCGGTGAGCATGCCCTGTCTTCCTTATCAAGAACGCAGGGAACGATTGCTTTAATAACGTTGTACTCAACATATAACTCTTTCGAGTCAGTCTCCGTGAGGCTTGAAGCGATCTATGCAACAGAGGCCATGAGCATGGGTGTAAGGAAGGAAGTGGTGCAACACTTAGAAAAAAAAAATGCTCAGTCAAAGACGAAGGAAGGCGTGGGAAATTCAAAAAGGAGACAAATGGTCAACTTGAAGGCAGCACAAACGCCAGCCAAAGTAAGCGTTTTATAAACAAGCGCCATCATTACTGCCACATGGCGACCCCTGAACTGGCACTAACAAACGAGATCCCTCGCTGCATTAATTACCGGGATGTCTAATTCAATGTGTGTAGACACGTTGCTGCCTTTTTGTCTGAACAAAATAACTAATGATGGTGCGTCACTCTACTCCCACAAGTTCTCCGGACCTTGGCTTTGACGGTCAACAAATCCGATCAACGTCTCATTCAGCAAGTTCTCCGGACCTTGACCTTGACGGTCAACAAATCCGTTCAACATTTTCTTCAGAAGGTTCTCTAGACCTTGACCTTGACGGTTAACAAATCCGGTCAATATTTTCTTCAGAAGGTTCTCCGGACCTTGACCTTAACAATCAAC
Organism: Nepenthes mirabilis; assembly: GCA_025585075.1. Classification (NCBI taxonomy): domain Eukaryota; kingdom Viridiplantae; phylum Streptophyta; class Magnoliopsida; order Caryophyllales; family Nepenthaceae; genus Nepenthes; species Nepenthes mirabilis. The sequence goes on from JAODPA010058353.1 coordinate 9,848, forward strand.
AAATCCAATCAATATTTTCTTCAGAAGGTTCTTTGGACCTTTGCCTTGGCAGTCAACGAGTACGATCAACAATCCCTTTAGCAGGTTCTCCGGATTTTGGTCAGGGAGATTAGCAAAACCGATCCACTTCTCCTTTGGCATGATCTTCAAATTTTGGACTTGGACGATCAACGAATCTGGTCAACTGATCTTGGCGGACTCCAAGCCACATGGCCTATCAAGGACATGTTGGGCATTAGAAATTAGACCACCGGCATGGGGGGCTAGTGATGGGTACTCCTATAGTGGACTGGCCAAGGAAGGAGGAACGGCCCAAATCCATAAAGGCCTACGCATTGGCCTGGATGGTTAACGGATCTGTTGATTAGACGAAAGGCCAATGAAATCAGCATAAGGACGAGCGACTGGCACTAGGGATAGTCAACATTTCTGTTGACTAACAGCACTGTAACGGGCCTCCCCTCGAATAAGCTTTACATGGGCTAGGCCCAGTTTGACCTGCAGTAGCTTTCTTCCCTGATTTCGCGCTCCCATAGAAGGCAACTTCCACAGCAACGATCACCGGCAGATTCAACACTCACCCTATGAGGAAAGTGGCAAATTCTCTCTCATGTCTGCTATAAAAACCCTACTCGTTGTAAAGCACAGTAGGAATGAGAAACTCCCAAGGAGCTGCTACCGCGATTAATGCCAGCGCCACGAATGGAAGCTGTTCCAACAGAGCACTGAAATCCTGCACTCCTTCCTAAGGAAGGATTCTCAACCTCTCGACTATAAGAAGGCCATGGAGTCAACACTTCAGGCAGGCCTTCTAAAAGAAAACAAACGCTTTCATACTCATACGAGTTGCTCTGATATTCATATCCCTCTTTCTAGAGGAATCCTTGAGAGTTCATCCAACGTCTTCTCAAGCTCTTACGCTTTGAGGACGCCCACACTCTCGGTACTTTCTATCACCCCGATCCCCGAAAATCGAAAGTCAGGAATCAACGCTCTTCACGAGCAGCATTATCCTCTCCCAGTGAGAGTCAAATCATCCCCACAAATACTCTCTACTTCTCACCTTCGTTGCATCCTTTCTTTTACCTTCTCGATTCTTGGAAGGCTATTTACTGACTTGAGCGTCAGAGTATTTTCAGTGGGATAACATCCCGCCGGCACTTGACCTTTCGTTTGTCTTGATAGTGTGCAGGACCCAGACTCGGTGGACCGAGCCGAATTTAAAGATCGACATAATCCAAACCCATTCAAAATTTGGTATCAGGACGAATCAAATTTAAATTTAAAAAAAATATATTTTGCTTTTATAACATATATAATCCCTTAATTGTTCGAATCAACAAAGACTAGAGAATTAATGTTTTGCCGACGAGTAGGACACTCACGATGGAGACCTTCCATCAGTCCTAACCGTTAGATTGAAAATTCAAC
>JAODPA010058364.1:0-11279 GCA_025585075.1 Nepenthes mirabilis
TATTAAAATCAATACACACAACCCTGTCATGTCTCCCGAACCTTCTTCCCTATTCCTCTCCCTCTTTCTCACTTCCGCCTCTCCTCCTCCTCTTCCTCCTCCTCTTCCTCCTCGTACCGCTTCTGCGCCGTCGTCCTTAAATATCCGTTTTATTTTCGGCTTCTTGATTTCGGCACGTGGATTAGCATAGAGAGAGTAGAGGACGCGCGCTGCTGCCATTGCCGCTGCCGTTGCAGTCGCCGCCGCCGCTGTCGCCTGCCGCCGCTGGTCATCGCCGGAAAAGTGGAAATCAGGCAAGTAATTTCGTGACCTTCCATTTCTAGCAAGTAATCTGTTCATTCTCTTGCAATTAACAAAAGTGGAAAAGTGCAATTAACCTATTCCTCTCCCTCTTTCTCACTTCCGCCTCTCCTCCTCCTCCTCTTCCTCCTCGTACCGTTTCTTCGTCGTCGTCCTTAAATATACGTTTTATTTTCTGCTTCTCGATTTCGGCACGCGGATTAGCATAGAGAGAGTAGAGGACGCGCGCTGCTGCCATTGCCGCTGCCGTTGCACTCGCCGCCGCCGCTGTCGCCTGCCGCCGCAGGTCATCGACGGAAAAGTGGAAATCAGGCAAGTAATTTCGTGACCTTCCTTTTCTAGCAAGTAATCTGTTCATTCTCTTGCAATTAACAAATTTCTTCTTGTTTGCATCCCGTGATTTTTGTGGAACCGATTGTAGTCGATGGGGAAAGGAAAATGGGAAAAAACAGAGCCTTTGGCTTTGAAAGGTGGAAATCGAGTTTTTCCAAGGGGCTTTTGCTGAATTCGGGCATGATAACTTGTTGTATTATGCTACAAAATTTATTGATTTACATGTTCGATTGTGAAGGTTGGGATTTTCTTGAAAATCGGTGGAAAGCAAAAGAAGAGAGCTTTGTGCTCTTTGTGCGTGTTTGGGCCGTTTTCAGTAAATGGAAATAGTGAGGGATCGATTTGGCACCTGGGTGCGTAAATGGGTAGATCGGGAGACCATGATTATGAGTGTTTATATACGTATTATACGGATGGGAGTATGTGTGTAAAATAGGGGCATATACGTATATAATTAAGTATAGCATGTGATGCATGTGGGTGTATATATGAATTTAAACGACTGATTGTAGATCTTTGTAAATATGGATATGTGTGTATGTATATAGATATTTATTTGTAACCAGGGGCATTCATGCGAAGGTAGGCAGGTGAGGTATATTGGCGTATATATTTGAGTATTTATACAGTTGTATATATGTTGGTGTATATATATATATGTGTTTGTGTGTACACCGTATGTATATAGAAATGTGTGTACTTATGTCTGAATTTATGTATAAGTGTATGTAAATATACATTTTAGATTTTAAGTTGGTCTAAGGTGGAAATTGAGGACACTTTATTATTATTTTGATTGGATCCTCGTGTGATTAGCTAGGATGATTGAATAAGATTATAATTGTAAGTTTTGTCTAGAAGTGACAAAATAGGAGGTAATTTATGGTATTAAAAATAGGATTGGTATACTAAAATAGACTAGTAAGGATTGTGGAAAAGTTTAAGGTTCGGTCGGATGATTAATTATTCTTGGATCCGATAATCTCGGTAATCATTTCTTCTTGTTATTTTAGTCCTCATGTGTGGTTTTCTTGGTTATTTATAGTTAAGGTAAAATACATCATATGAAAATACCACGGCGTCAATGAATATGGAACCTGAGGTATCATAGTTTAGTCTATAATTGTCTGATACTAATTTCCATATCTAGGAGGATTGATGTTATTTAGAGAGATATTTATAGTCACGTGAACATTATGTGTGAGATATCAATGCATATCATTATGAAGGGTGCTGGGTTTGACAGGAGTATGGCCTGGATGCGACTGGAGCTGGGATTGGAACTGGGCAGGAGTACTGTTTGGATGCAGCTGGAGCTAGGGTCAGAACTGGGTGCTGACCCTGGAGTTTGTCCTTTAGAGGGAGCAGGGAGCTACCTTGGCCAGCTTGGCCACCAATCTTGTCGTATAACATTCTAATCATACTGGTCATTTCGCCCATCTGGGTGGCTACCAGATTGAGGGTTTGGGACAGGTTAGGATGTCAATTGGACATGCTGGGTGTCCAAGTTTCAGCCGACACAATCCTACTTTTATGTGTCTTACCCTGTGACCTCTTATACCTCATTTTTTAATTTTTTTTGCATGGTATGAGACTTATTGGGACGTTTATAAGACATTCCCATAGTCGGTGCCAATGATGCAATGTGTATATTAGAAATTGATTTGATTTGACCCATGTTAGAACGTGATCTGAAGGAACAAACTGGTTTTCTAGCACCACAAATAAAATAAAGCCTAGCTATGGGCTTTGGGTTGCTCTCAGGTAATCCTGTTGATGCTCAAATTAGTAGATGCTTAATTCGTTGAAAGAAAATTAAGAGTGAGACTAACCTTGACTAAGTGTGGAGGAGATGAAGTTTTCCTAGTGATGAGCCATATTTAAGATTAGAGATGATTATTCTGTGTAACTGTTTGGCAGAATATTGAAAGAAAGTCCTTTCTCATTTTTTGGCCTAATGTGCCCGCCAGACACTCTAGGCTGGTGACCAGCTTGATTGCATCCCTGTTGTAATTCTTCGCTGCGCCTCCTTTGATCATCAGATCCAATCTCTACCTCTGCCATATTTTCAGTGCTTTTTAGGGTCTGCCGCTTTCAAGCTTCACTTGTCAGGCCTCGGCCGTAGTTTTAGTCGGTATCGTTTCAATTGATGTGGTATAGTTTCAGTCTGCCACTTTGTCATGTCAAAATAATTAAAATAATCGTTTATATGCAGTGGACTGGGCTAGTATAATTTGGCTGGACTCTATATATTAGGCTCAATCATATTATTTTAGAGTGGAGTACTAACCTTGGTTTTGGTTAATTTGAGCTGACCCATCATACTAGCTCCTAACATGTGTGATTCTCATAATTTCTTGCTATTGTGGCCAGTTACTGTTTGTGTGTGTGCAGACAACCCAAATTTGCTGCAAATCTCTTCAGAGAACTCTCCCCAATTAGAATAGCCCCTTGCATTTTCTAGCCATAATATAAATTGTCAGCTTTCCCATCTAGGAATATATACTAAAGGCTCTCTACTTGCTGGCGATAGGGAATGTTGAGCAGGGTTTTGTGGATATGAACTGATTTTGGGATAAGCCTGAGACTTTACTGATTGCCACTCACAATCTAAGGGTTTAGCTTGAACCGATATGAAATCTTTGTACTTATGTTTTTACTCTAAATTTGTCTAAGGATGGTGCCAGAAAGAGATGTAAGCCCACCTTTGATTGTTGAGCCACAAGTCAAAGGCCGGGTGAAAAAGTCAAATTTTTCCGAAGAGCCTTAAGTAAGCATTGGGCAATCCATCACTAACCTTGCTTGCTCAGCAGCCAATGCTACGCCTTCTCAACAGCTATTCCATTTGTAAACGTGATGAACGTGATGTAAAAATAAAAGTTGTACGCTCTATGAAGGTTTTAAATACACGGTCAGAGGTACTCTATTAGTTTGAAGATGACTTGAAAAAAGTCATAGAGAATATATATTGTATTTATAGGCTAAACAATGACCGTTAGCAAAAGATAAAAGGAATATAGCCGTAAAAAAAAAAAGAAATATATCCCTTAGATAAAGGAAAAAGGAATGTAGCCATTAGATAATGGGACAAATAGAATATGATAATTTCAATAAATACAAAAAATAATAGTCATTGGATGATATGACAAAATAGAATTCGATCATCAAAGAAAGCCAAAAAGAATATGATTATTGAGGGGTAAGTTGAAAATAATGTATTCAACTATTTTTAAAATATCTCAAAAAAATTATTTTATTGGTATATATGGTTAGTATAGACAATTTGATGTATTACATGTATGTAGCAGATGTCTAAATTTAAAACAGTAGTGTAGATAGTGAAATTTAAACATTTTTTAGAGACATTTGAATATGTGTGCTCTAATAGACAGAGAGGGCAGACAAGCACTGACTAATCATTAGCAATTCATTGCTTCCCAGGCCTACGGACACTGTCCTCTTATGGTGAGTTACACTATGAGATCCTATTTTAGGATTTTTAAGGTTTAGTGGAAGATTAATAATATATTAGTTAAGTTCAATTTCGCAGATTAGGGTTTTTTATTTGGTCTTTCGAATGCACTGTGGCGCAAACTAATTGCAAATGTCTTTATTCTCTCTTCCAATCTGTCTGACTCTACTGATTTTTGTATCTGTTTCACCTCATGCTTGAACTGCCATGAGTAGATGTGTTGATTTGCAAATTGCAGAGAAATACTGATTATTTTTTGACGGTGATGGTTGCTAATTAATCGTTTTGGTGGATAATATTGAAAAGAACTTATTCTATCTTTTTGATATCGTTGTTAATTGTTTGTAAATTGTTGTCTGTGATGTTTCTGCATGGTGAAGATTTTTTTCTTTTTTCATTTTTTTACCTTCCTTTATGGAAGATGATGTTTTACACTACTGTTCTATTTATTTTGAAGGCTGGGTGTTGATGGGACAGGGGTATTCTTCATTTCTTACTGGCCCTTTGGACTGACTTTCCCAGCTCTGGAGCTGCACAAGCACTGGCTAATTAGAGGATGCCCTTATAACTCTTCCTTTCAACTTAACCCCTTTGCTTCCCATGCGCTCCCCCTTCTCACCCATAGAGGGCTGGTGTATCATGCTTTACATCATGAAATTGTGCCTGCATTTTTTAAATTGTTCTGACTCAGTTTGGTTTGTTACCAGGCCTTGTCATCGTAGCTGATCCATTTGGAGGGCATTCAAACAGCAATACTACTAAATTACATCAAAGACAGGCGGATAAGCCAACCCTTCTTTATTGCCCTTTAACGGATATCCTTCCTTAGTTTAGCTGCTCCATTGTGCTTGACCAAGAGTTAGACATGGCTGCGGACAAGGACTCAGACCCAACCTTGGGGTATTTAACCAAAAAAGAAACTGAAGTAAAGCTTCCTCGGCCTACTCGAGTCAAGAATAAAACCCCAGCTCCAATTCAAATCACTGCTGAGCAAATCCTCCGTGAATCTCGTGAACGTCAAGAATCTGAGATCCGCCCACCCAAGCAGAAAATCACTGATTCCACTGAGCTTGCTGATTATCGTCTCAGAAAACGTAAAGAATTTGAGGATTTGATCCGCAGGATCCGCTGGAACATTAGTGTTTGGGTCAAGTATGCTCAATGGGAAGAGTCCCAGAAGGACTTCAAGCGTGCTCGTTCTGTTTGGGAACGAGCCCTAGAAGTTGATTATAGGAATCACACGCTATGGTTAAAATATGCAGAGATGGAAATGAAGAACAAGTTTATAAACCATGCACGCAATGTTTGGGATCGTGCAGTGTCATTATTGCCTAGAGTTGATCAGTTATGGTATAAGTACATTCATATGGAAGAGATGCTGGGGAATGTGGCTGGTGCGAGGCAAATTTTTGAGAGGTGGACGCAATGGCAACCTGATCAGCAAGGATGGCTGTCATATATCAAGTTTGAATTACGGTATAACGAGATTGATCGAGCAAGGGCGATATATGAGAGGTTTGTACAGTGCCACCCAAAGGTTGGGGCATGGATTAGATTTGCAAAATTTGAAATGAAAAACGGTGATGTAGCTCGAGCTAGGAACTGTTATGAGAGAGCAGTTGATAAATTGGCAGATGACGAGGAGGCAGAACAATTGTTTGTGGCATTTGCTGAGTTTGAGGAGCGTTGTAAAGAGACTGAACGTGCAAGGTGTATATATAAATTTGCATTAGACCATATTCCTAAAGGGCGAGCGGAGGAGCTGTATAAGAAGTTTGTAGCATTTGAGAAGCAGTTTGGAGACAAGGAGGGCATTGAAGATGCTATTGTTGGGAAGAGGAGGTTTCAGTATGAGGATGAGGTGAGGAAGAACCCATTGAATTATGATACATGGTTTAATTATATTCGGTTAGAAGAAAGTGTTGGGAACAAAGACAGGATTAGGGAAGTATATGAGCGAGCAATTGCTAATGTTCCTCCAGCTGAGGAGAAGCGCTACTGGCAGCGGTACATCTACCTGTGGTAAGCATTTTCTGAGATCATTTTGTTTCTTTTAAAAACCGCAACCTGGTGCATGAGGCTTCCAACCTCCCACATTACGGGGTTTTAGGAGGGCTGGACACATAATTTTACCTCTCTCATTGTAGAGAGGTTTTTCTTAAGGTTTGAACTTGTGACCTTTAAGTGAAGAAACTTTCCTATTGTAACAAAGCTCTCCCTCTAAACTTCTGTTACTTTTGTTGGTACAAAAAAGTACCAGAACTTCATATTAATTTCTGTGTAAAGATGGTTCAGCACCAACTCTTTTTGTGTGTTCTAACTCCTTCCGAAATGTTTCAGGATTAATTATGCTTTATATGAAGAACTTGACGCACAAGACACAGAACGCACCAGAGAGGTGTATAGGTACTTCCTTGGTGTAATTATAGAGTTACATTGCTTATGAAATCAATGCCATCAGTATTGCGATCTTTAGTTCATATTGTAGACATAATTTGATGGTGCATGCTGCCTCTTCAGTTCTATGGAGGTTATATTGAGGTAGCAATATTGGCTTACAAACTATCATTATAGAAAATCTAATTGTTTGGTCATTAAAAAGACAAAGCAAAAGGGTGGATGAAAGAAACACCGATAAATGAGAGATGGTTATTTCACAAGATCTATTGATATCTATCCTATCCATTCAAAATTTGTATATACAGCCTAATGCTATCTTATATGTTCTGGTACCTTGCTTCTATCCTATATCCATCATTGCAGAGCTGCTCTTTAGCATCTTTAGATATTAGTTGTAATTCAAACTTTTTTCATTATGCACACTCCCGTTGGAGGCTCTGAACTGTAGGATTATATAAATTTGGTATGAGCATTCATGCCACTATCCAATTTGATGCATAATCTCTGGGCTTTTTAGTTGAGTTCTCTTTGTTCTTCTATGCACTTAAAAATTTCAAATATGAATATTTGATTTTGTGTTTCCAAAAATAGGATTTCCGTATTGTCCTGTCTGAGACTCCTGCTTGCTGTAGAACTTTGGTAGGCAATATGAGGGGTTGATGCAGAATCATCAATAGTTGCTATTTAGTTAAAGCTGGTATTATTAATGTCTCCCCTCCTCTCCCTGCCTCCGATTTTGATGTTTTGACCGACTATATTCTTGTGGTTTTAATCCATTACTTCATTTGCTAAGTGACTTAACTATGAACCAACCAAGGACCTTTAATTTTCACCCCTTCCCCTCGTTCATGCTATCATTTCATCTCACTTAGCCTTCCCATCATGTTAGTCCTCTATATAATTTTAAAGTCATATATAATTTTTTTTCATCTATATTTTTAATTGATATCTGATAGTTTCTTATGTGAATTACAATCCTCAGGGAGTGTCTTAAGTTGATTCCTCATGAGAAATTCTCCTTTGCAAAACTTTGGCTTTTAGCTGCACAGTTTGAAATACGGCAGTTGAACCTCAAGGGTGCTCGCCAAATTTTGGGCAATGCCATTGGTAAGGCTCCAAAAGATAAGGTAAATTTTCAGTCCTGATTGATGTTCCAGGGAACAAAATACTGCCATATTTGCATGTTCTTACAACTTTTCTTTTCTAATCAGATTTTCAAGAAGTATATTGAAACAGAATTACAACTTGGGAATATAGATCGATGTCGAAAGCTATATGAAAAGTACTTGGAGTGGTCACCAGAGAATTGCTATGCATGGACCAAGTATGCTGAGTTGGAGAGATCTCTGTGTGAGATGGAACGGGCTAGGGCTATTTTTGAGCTTGCAATTGCTCAACCCGCTTTGGATATGCCCGAGCTACTATGGAAGGTAACTATTGTGTTTCTTTTGGTTCAAATTTGAAATTTACAATTAGAATTATTATGTTGTTCCAAAATACCTAGTTTATCGTAACTTTGTGGTCTAGGAACATATGCTCGTGTGGCTACTTCTTCATGTACTATTATATTCCTACATGATAACAACACAGCATTGGAACTTGATACTATGGCTGGGATGGTACTTGTATGTTTTCGTATTAGTTTATCTATGTTGACCTTCATGACTGTATCAATGATGCTCTGAATTCTTAGTTGTTATTCAATAATGTTTTACTTGCACATGGGGGTTATTTTTGCCTGTGAAATAACTGTTGCATGACATCTACTATAATCATTTGTTAGATTGGTAAGAAGAGTTCCAGAATTGCATTTTTAAAGCATTGCTTCAGTTCAGTCTGGGGTGGAAATTAGAAGTACCTTTTTGATGTGTGCCTTTTGGTTGTTCCGTTATGATAATAACTGGATCATGCTTTTTGGTCACGATCAAGATGGAACATTTTGATTGTTCTAAAAGAATGTCATGTATACTTGGATTGTTAGCAATAATGTTGCATTGATTTGTGAACAGGCATACATTGATTTTGAGTTAGCAGAGGGAGAATTTGATAGGACGAGGGCCTTATATGAGAGACTTCTTGATCGGACAAAGCACTTGAAAGTGTGGATTAGTTATGCAAAGTTTGAGGCATCTGCATTAGAGGATAATGCCAGGAGCTCAGACATGCCAGAGAATGAGGTTGAAGAACTTCATGTGAGAGAGAGGCTTTGTGCTCAGCGTGCCAGAAGTGAGCAACTCAAATCCATTGGTCTACCCTTGAAGAATCTCTTAAATGCTGTCTATGTACTTTTAGGCTTATCCTCCCAAACAAAACATTGAATTAGCAAGAAATTAAAAAAAAATGTTTCTGTTATTGGAACTGCTATTTTCCACTTTTTGCCCTTTTCATGCAATGATATTAAAGTGATATGTCTTCCATGCATCAGGGGTTTTTGAGAGAGCCATTAATTACTTTAGGACATCTGCTCCCGAATTGAAAGAGGAAAGGGCTATGCTCTTGGAAGAGTGGCTGAATATGGAGAGAGGTTTTGGTGACCTTGGTGACATCAGTTCTGTACAAGCTAAGATGCCAAAGAAACTAAAGAAGAGGAGACAGTTGGCCACAGAGGATGGCCTTGCTGGGTATGACCCTCAACTTGATGTCATCAAAATTTCCTTCTGTTTTTTCAAGCTATATCTATCTTTTAGTTCATCATGGACAACTGGAAATCATTGAAGGTTATTAGAATAGCTTGGTTCAGTTGCAAAAGTTATCACCTAGTCTAGAAGCAATGTGCACTCTGCTCAATAAATAAAGCAGGTCTCATGCAACGGATCCAAATGAGACCCACTCGTATGTAACTTGAATGTTCCTGGAGTTGGCTATACGTTTATGTATAGTGTTATGCCTCTGAAGTTGTTTCAATCTTTTTGGTGAACAACACCTCTAGTTTCTTTGGCTATGCATTTGTCTTTCTATTCTATTAGTCTTTTGCTACCCGTCATCACATAAGAGTATAAGATTTATTCTTGTGCCTTCACGTAACAGCCTATGCTTTTTCATATTGGTGGTTCCTTAACATGTTAGTCTAGAATTAAATATTGGTACATTGTATTATATCGTATGGTGAGAGGTGGGCATGTGCTTAGATTCATGCTTCAAAGTCTAATGGGATCGGTGAGGGGGCATGTGAAGAGTATAGAACATATTCTAAAACCTCACCTGATGGTTGAAGCTTTTATGATAACCGGTTCTTTTCTTCGTCCATAGATCTATACACACACAACTCTTTACCCATGTTTTTTGGGTCATCTCATTTTGATATGCTTTAATGTGGCAGGTATGAGGAGTACATTGATTATTTATTCCCAGAGGAAATGCAGACCACAAATCTTAAGATTTTGGAAGCAGCATATAAGTGGAAGAAACAGAAGTCTGCTGTTGATGAAGACTAGCATGGTCTGATATTTCTTTATGTGACATGTATTGTTCTGACCTTGTCAAAATATGGTATTTTCAGGAAATGTTGCTGTTGCATACATTGGTAGATTTGAATTGAAGTTAAAATTAGAGTTGAGATAGAAGATTTGACAAATGGAATTCAGGCCGGGGAGCGGGGAAGCCAAGGAGAGCTTCTCAGGCAGGCGAGAACTCAAACTAAGCATAAAATCTCTTTGTTAATGAATGCTGAAGCTACTGTATAAGCTGGAACATGGTGATTCTCATAGTAACTGGAATCCTGGTGAGGGACGTTGTAAACGTTGACACCAGTTCCAGAAAAGCATCCCCCAGTGGTTAAAAACTTGCATAGTTACAAAATAAAAGTGTTGTCGCCGTTATAGAAGGGTGAGAGTAAGAACATTTTTTAAAGTTCATAAATTATAAGTTTTTATGTGCTTTTTTTGTGTAATTAGTTATATAATGATACAAATATCCTCTTATTTTTAGGCACCATCCTCTTATTTTTAGGCATTCCTATCGTGGGGGCATTGCATGATTTTTTACGAGGTTAGCCCAAGCCAAAGCAATCATGAGTTTGGGCACTCAGCCGGTGGTAGAACTGCATCTGGAAGAGAATGCACAATTGAAGGGACCGGCAAGCAGTTACCAATCCGATGAGAGGTAATGTTTGCAAGGAGATTTGCCACTTATCTATTCGTAATTCATCTCGTTCATTTCTCCACTCTGTGTGTATACCTGATAAAAAAAGGGCTACCCGACCGGTCCAATCCAATCAGTTCAACCCTGATTATGATTTTTCTTTTTAATTTAAACTTTTAATTTCAGATAATTGTTAATTTTAAAAAAAATTATCATAACAAATTCTATTTCTATATAATTAATAAGTNTCAATCTTATAATTCTAGTTGTTTAAATTATTAAAATAAATTCCCATCATTTAGTGCATGAGAACTTATAAATCTAATTGATAAAAGAATAATTCAAATCATTCACATATATTGAATATGAGCGTATCTTTAAATATCCCTTAAGAAATCAAATGCTCTAATTTGCCTGAATTTCGTTTTATTTCAGCTGTCCATCTCAAGTCTAATTTAAAGTGTGGAGCTTTTTTCTCTAGCAGATCTCTGTTATGGTTTGTTGGTATTTGCAAGTCACCTGCGAGTTTGGAGTTTATGCCGGAGGCTTTTGCCTTTGGTAGAGCCGGACCCGCAAGCCACCCACGAGATGACCGCACATGTTGTAGGGTGGGATGGTCCTTCGAATGCCGTTACATTGAAAATTATGAGTTAATGTTAGTGGTCGGCGCAGTAGGTAAAAGTATTTATATTAT
>JAODPA010058375.1:0-11277 GCA_025585075.1 Nepenthes mirabilis
ATTTATTTTTATCACTAAAATATTTGTATTTATTATTAATTTTTGTGACTAATTTCTCACCACTTAATATAAAATTTCTTTGTAGTAATTGTAAAAAAAATTCATATCAGCCAAAAAAAACAAAGAAAAAGAAAAAGGATGACCTAGCAGCCAAATCATCCCCTGAAATCACGACTAGGGTTCCGTTCCTCGTCCTCTCCCTTGCTCTCGTCGATCTCTCACCTACCGTCGATCAATCACAGATCCCACCGCTGCCGCCAACCGTTCGCCGCAAAAGATTAGGGCTTCTTCTAATTTTTCTGATCTGGCGTCACTCTCTCCCATATAGACGAGTTCTTCCCCGAGTCTGACTAATCAGATCCTTTCGGCCATCTGCTCGCTGCTGAGCTCACTATCGTGCTCAGCCGGAACACCGATGCATCACATCTACAATGATGCGCCACCTGCTGAAGAGTACAACGCCTCTCCCAAAGAGACCCACTTCTTCATCTCCAAAGAGCAACCTGGCTCGGTTGTCTCCTCAGAATTTTGCAGCGGGCAAAAATTAAGTTATTCTTTGTGATGTCGGATGGAGAATTGGCGACAAAATCACATCTGTTATCGCGGATTGTAAGGAGAAAAATAGGAGGGTTGATATAGGATTTTCGGAACAGAGAAGTGCAATGATAAAGGTTCTCAGTAATTAGTGAGAGTGAGATACCTTTTCGGGGTTTAGGACAGCAGATTCAACATCGCACACCTCTTCGCCCACAAGTGGTTTATTTGCTCCTTTTTAATCGGATGCGTCACTTTTCGGTATGCACGGTGTAGGGTTTTTGATCCAAGTATGATTTTCCATAAACAAATGTTGGTCACTCTGTGAGTTGGCGATTTTGAAGAGTTGAGTACTTAATGGTAAAAAAAAAATTAGCTTCCGTTTGTGATCACAAGATGATCAAAGGTGTTCATCTTTCTAGAAAAAGATAATCAACCAAAATTTTAGAATAATTGTACAAATTTGTGAATGCATTTCATATTATATTTATTATTTAAAGATAATCCATTCTTATTATTAATCTCAAGATTCAGAAAACAAGGGGGTAAAAAAGAAGACAACAAAAACCAAAAACAAGAAAACAGGAATCTCCCATGAATTTGGGGAATCATTTATTAGATCCCCTTCCTAAATTTACTCATAATATAATATAAAACAGTAAAAGTCGGAGTGGCATCCCTTAAGATTCAGTGGCGGCAGAAGAAGCTTGAAGACAGTGATGAGGACGCAAAGTGTCCATCTTCTTCACAATCAGAAAATATGAAAGAAAAACCCAGTGGGCTGATACAACATCCTCATAAAAGAAAAGAACGACAGCTAAACGATAAAGGTTTGGCGTCACATGTAAGGTTCCCTGAGTGCAGTGGGCAACTCTAGCTCAGACTGCTCAGATTCCACTGGTGAGAAAAAGGAATCAACCATGTCCTTGCTCACTTCTCCCAAACGAGGGGGATCCCACTGCACATTATACCAGAAACCTGGTCAGCAGAGATGCAATAACCCAAGAACACGTACAAGCATCATCGTTCCAAGGAGGGTCAGGGATGTAAAACAAGCCAAGCTACATGTATCCGAGTCGAGGTTTGATTTAAAATAGTAAAGCTCAATCTTTCCTTCCTTCGGAGCTTGTCAGCTTAGTTGACTCAAACTCAGGTCGTAAAACACTACTAAAAAAGGCGCCTCAGATTTTGGGCTTGTTTCATCAATGAGAAAGGCTACTTACTTTCGGAGCAAAATCTTTGTCAACCAATCGTGCCCGGACACCCTGTTGAGGCAAACAAGCACCTTGAGAAAATGAATTCAAAGCACCCTTGATCCCCCCCCCCTCCCAAATTGATAACAATGGAGACGAACCTCACAGAAGTCATTGGAGATCCTTTTTGAAACCCAATTTAAGGACACCCGATACTCACGAGCTAGGCACTTGTCAAGAGACTGAAATCTCCCATCCCGAATCTAAATGCAGCAGCAAGCTTGAGCTAGAAATCAAGTGCAAAAAAACAATCCAATAAACCCAACTGACAGATGTGACAATGGTAACTCACAGATTTTAAAGTAACTTTCAAGCTCAATGGAGAGGCTGCTTTCAATTTCACAAGGGTAGAAGTACACCATTCATCATAGGATTCAGCTGCCTCCTTTTCCTGCAAGCCGACATCAGAAAACACACCTAAATGAATAAGCCCAATCAAGCATGTTTCCTTAACATTTAGAGGCGACTTTAATTTATCACATCAAGAGGAAGAGCATTTCATTGAAGGGGAAAATCACTTCCGGGATGTAGAAAATTTAACAAGCTGATCAAATGAAGCAGCTGCTTTTCTTCCATTCAGCAACCGTAAGGGGGGAAGGAGGGGAGAGGGAAAAAAGCCTTGATGCTCTTCTCTGTTTCAAGAGTGTGTCCACAAACAGAGACACACATCTACAGTCACCTAGACCACAGACAAATTTGTCAAAAGACTCATTTTTTAGTTGAAGAGATTGCAATCTCTGAAACTTCCAGAAATCTATATCTTTAACACAGATCTACAACATCGATGAATGAACAAATTTTTCAGAATACTTATTTCCGGGTAAGTGACAGTTGCAGCCTCTGTAACTTCAATCAAAACTAAAATCATTAATTCCAAACAGCATTAAACTAAGACTGAAAATAAGCAGGGGTTGATGTGCTGAGGTTAATGTCCATAAAGAATCTGCCCCTTCCCCTATCCATCAGACACAGGCCAAGCACACACTTGATTTAGGGATCTGCCACCTGTTTTCTTACCCTACTTACGCTGCTCTTCTAGCAACGTTCATAAGATTGCCTTTCTATAATCTGATCCTGCCATAGCGCTCAGTCTCCCAACAGCAGGTCTCGTTAAGTAGCATGAGAAATGGGTTTCAAGAGATGGATGCAAATACAAATCGCTATAACTTAAGTGTTCTGATTCTTGCTTATGCTCATCAACATTATTGAGATATAAGACACTCAATTACAACCAAATCATCTCCCAGGTAGGCGATGAAGATTACTATAGTCACAATAACAAAAGAGTACAAAGCCATCACAAGCGTGATAGAACAGAAGTTGTGCAACTATTCCATTTGCAATGTAGAAAATTCCATTATGTGCAGCACTCATGCCTCACGTTTGATCAAGCCAGTTAAGCAACAAACACATGTATTCAATCATCAAGTGAAGGCTCCAAGTCAGCAACAATCCACCGAGTCATCAGCTAACAGATTTACTACATGAATTTCAGCAAACTGTTCAATAGCATAACACTTGCTGAGGAGTTGGTTATTCAGCTTGTGTTTATTACATTTATGTGGTTAGCATCAGTTGTTAGTTAATCCACACTTGTGGCTGTAATTGAGTCATGAAGCTGTATGTATACTTCAAGTTTGAGATGAGTAAAAAATCAGAATGCGAACCTAATTTCAACCATTCAAAACCTCTCTTCTGAAATTTCTCCTCTCTTGCTCTCTCTTAATTTCATCTCACTAATGCATCCTCAGATTTCTACAGTATAGATAAGACTCATGGAAGAGAAGTATTTTAGTTTAAAAGACTACGGAATTGCATCAAATCTGACAGTTGGGTCACTAAAGTTGGTCATATCATCAAATCTGATGGTCAGGTCATACCATCCAGAATTACCTAAGCAAATCTAGACAAAACTATGGAGAATCACAACTTCTTGCTGCATACCATTTAAGGCTCAAGGAAAGCACAACAAATAGGCCACTGATTGTCAGAAGAAACAGATTTTGAGTAAACTGTAATGGCAGAATAAGTCATCTATCCCGATTAAAATGTACATATATATTTTTTCATTTGGAAAATGAAGAAAAGTGAAAAAAGGGACTCTAGTCAGCCCCTTTTATTCTCTAGTGTGGTATGCGAAGTTTCCAATACCTCAGGTACGGAAAAGTGATGCATAAAAAAATTTCAAGTTACTGTCACCCATTAAGAAAGTGAGGAACAAGGTAAATTCAATGATAGAGGTGTTGGCTCAACTAACCAACACTACATTATCAACAAGATGATGTTAGTCTTAATTTGAGAATCTCCGCTTGTTCCAATGAGGTGACCTGTTCACTTTGTCATGATAAAAGTACACTGACGATCTGCACTTCAAGCCTCTGAAACAATTTATTGGCAATGTAGGAGTAAAACTGCATACATCTGATAATCTCATAGCCTACTATGTGAAAAGTCTAATACACTATGCCACCCTTTTTGTCAAAAGAAAAGTAAAAATAAAATCAGGCTTACCAATGCGTCTACAATTTCCTCTACCGCATCATGGCCAAAACATTTATCAATGGTTTCAATTCTGCAGAAAAGCAGGAGGCAAAAGTTTGCTTAATGGAAGGAACAATAATTCATAATTACAAACAGTTAGATAAATTGCAACAGCAATAATGCTTGGCTGCCACCATTTCACGTTAGCTATATAAATCTCAGTCTTTGCAAAAGATATGTAGATTGATAAATCAATGGAGTTCAAGCTTCACGTTTATAACTGTGTCCCCTTTTTACTAGGTGGCTCTAAAATTAAAAAGGAGAAGGCTACTGCCTCAGCCTCTTTCATAGCTGGATTCAATATACAGTCTTCTCCTTGAATTATAAAAAAGCTGCTGCTGAGATTTGAACCCATAGCTTCCAGATAATGGTAGAATAATCTCATCATCATACCAATGCTCACCCTCTTTGGTATGTTTGTAATATCCATCACTGATTAACTAAAAGGAAAAAGAGGGGGGGGGGGTGTTGGAGAGAGGATCATCGTTGTCTGTCAACTTAGAAGTAAGAGGAAAAGAGCAGTTTCTGAATTCTGAAGTAAAAGGTCTAAGGATCTCAGACCAGTTACAATTTTAGATGGGGCCACTTTACTCAATAAATAAATAAAAGTATATTGAAAAGTTACAATAATACATAATATTCAAACGATCCCTTCCCAGGACCCTATTTATGAAAAGACAGCATCAAGCACCAGCCTTATGAATCAATAATTGCAATTATCAGAACATTCTGGACCACCAACAAAACCCCTAACAACAAAAAGGATAAGAGGGGGAAATATACACAAGCACGGAAGTGCCTTCCATGCAGTCCCACACAAAAAAAAGTCAAGTGCATAAACTCCAGTATTCGACCAAGACATAGTAAGGAATATGATAGCCCAGAGATAGTTGTCAAACAGACTTCAGCCAACTATAGAAGAAGTCTGAAATGTTGATACAAACTATACTCACTCCAATCATTAATGGGAACTGCTCCCAAGTGTTGCAGATATATGCAAAGGGAAATGGTTGCTTAATATTCAACTTCTCCGCTGTATCAACTTGTCAAGAAACTGCATTTCCAGAGTGTCATCAGACAGAATATTACTGGTACACATGTCAACAGCATTCCATATCTCCAGATGCTTATCCATATCTTGCACTTCCCAAGAGGTTTAGGCTTGGATAACTGTGGGTTAGAACAATGGTCTATTACCGTTATTACAAATCAGCTCGTTTATGGCATGTACAGTGCACCAATTTTCTTCTTCATTTTTCGGTTCTACTTCTCATGGTTATTGAAAAAAATTTGGCAACTCAAAGTGATGCGAGCATTGAAAATATTTCTAATTAAAATAGATTTAATTTTATTTAATCAGAAAAAATTATATTAGAATTGTGATTCTCTTCTCTTTGTTGATCTCTCTGCTTCTCTTCTCTCTATTCCTCCTCCTCCTATTTCTTCCCCTTCTCCCAATTTCTTTTCATTCCCTACCCCTACTTTTCCCCTTTTTCTGCCTTTGTTCCTCCTTTTGTTTCTTCCCCTTCTCTCAATTTCTTCTTCTTTTCTTCCCCTACTTTTCCCCTTCCCTGCATCACAAAGTTATAAAATCAATGTTTTCACTTAAATCTATCAATTGAGAGGTGATTCTTGAGAAAAAAAATGCAAACCATTCTTCCATAAAAAGAATTTTTTTTTTTTTTTAAACCCAGGATTTCACTTTCACAATCCAATGACAGCAAAAGGACAACAGGGTATATGTGCAAGGGGAGAGTTACTAGGGTGAGAACCCAATGACTTACGAAAAAAGCTAGTGTTACTTACTAAGTATAT
Source organism: Nepenthes mirabilis (assembly GCA_025585075.1). Taxonomy (NCBI): domain Eukaryota; kingdom Viridiplantae; phylum Streptophyta; class Magnoliopsida; order Caryophyllales; family Nepenthaceae; genus Nepenthes; species Nepenthes mirabilis. Next base: position 6,144 of record JAODPA010058375.1, read on the forward strand.
ACATGTTTCTTATCAGAATCCAATTATCCTTTACAAGTGTAGCAATATTGTTGGGCCAATGTCCTCTGCAGATTTTTCATAAATGGCCTATAAGAGGCCTATGAATCATGCATAAGGGATAGCCTTTCAGCCCTAAAAAATACCCCGTGGATGTGGTAATAAAGCAAATTTACTCCCAAACTTTTACAAAATTTATAACATTATTTTCCATTTTTGAAGCATATTTATTATTCCTGTACTATTCAAATTTTCCATTTCATTCTATTTTGAGTTTTTTGGGTGAAAGCAAGCATTTTCTGAAATGGAAAATAACAGAAAATAGAATAAAATAATTTTTTTTGAAAAGTAAAAGAATAAATTTACTTCAAAAAAGTTGAGAACAATTTGCTAGTTCCGCAAAAGTTCATGATTAAGTTTGTGGTTTTACCCGCTGCAAATAACACTAGTTTATCATTCTCTGTTAAATACTGAAGTTTAGGCTTCTTTATTTTACTATTCATTTTCTTACTTTCTAAAGATGCAGTAAGTCGTATGAGGACTACATTTGGACAAGCTTGGGTCTACCACGGGTTAAAATGACTAGATCTTAGTACATATGAACCCAAGTAAACAGTCATGCCCTTGATTTTGTATAATCATCATAACATAACATTGCAAAACAATTCTGAGTTAAAATGGAAATGAAAACATAAGAACATTACTTGTGCAGAACACTCCTCTTATCTGGATACACAAGATCACCATAATGCGCAAGAGAACCTTCGATAATTGAAGGATCATCTGTCATCAATTTACCAAGGTGTTCTTCAATCAAATCAAGTCTCTGTCACAAGAAATTGATCACAAAGGGGTAAATACACAGATAAAACAAATATAGAAAAATACCATAAAAGCAGTATGATGCTGAATGAACCAACAGCATTTAGAGAAAAATGCGTAGCAAGGCCACAACCAATCATTTCTACACCATCAAGCTTATCTCCTGTTAAAGCCAAGTATTCCCCTGCACAAAAGAAACAAAAATGATATTGTTGAGATATCTATATATTGTTGTGTGGTCAATGGAGACTCTTGGTCATTTACACTCAGTAGCAGCAATGTCAAAAAGTTGTCTAGTCAACTCTAAATTTAAATGAGTCCATCATGCGAACGAGTATTAAAAACATGTAACAATCATAAAGCTGCATGTTTCACTAGTGTTAATACAAAAAAATGGGCGGATTAAAATAATGAACCTCATCGGTGTTTGTTCAAACTTGAAGAAAACTATATTTTTAATATTTTTAGGGACATGAAATGTCATGGGCCTTCGGTTAAGCATGCTCCTTCGCAGTTCTGTCCGAAACCAACAATGCTTCAGTTTATCGTGCTTTCATTACAGGCCTCTAGTACCCTGAAGTATTCTGACCGTTAAATACTTTTCTTTTTCCTTCTGCAAATTACTCAGGATATTCTGGGTTATTTTCCCAATTGTTAGATATAGTGCTAATCTCAATTTTCACAAACTATAAAATGACAGGAAATGGAATGGTGTGACCAAGTAGATATACCTGGAGGTAGAAATCCTAATCTCAGAAAAGACCAAAATGAAAATATTTGAAAATTTTCTAATCTAAGAGGTCAAATCCTTTGTCGTATATCCATAAGAATCAGGGGTTTTTGTATTGCTACCTCAAATGTTAATTTTTAGTACAAAGGCAGATGCCCAGATTCCTTTTTTGATTATTTGAATTATGATTTTTCGGCATTTTCATTCAAACCTTACAGCTCAAGATATCCCTCTATGTTTTTAAAAACATAGGGTGTTGCAGGCTGCAGAGTAAGATTATAAAAAAAAGAGTGCTGTGATTTAACACCTTTGTCGCTTCTGCTGGTGCAGTGCTAAATGCCCTTTCCCCAAGTAATCAATGAAATCCATAGACAGGGAGCCATAAAACAGGCCAAGGCTCACGTTGAGAAACCTGAGGCTGGTCCTGGAGGAGTTTGGCCCATTGTAGGCCATGCCCAGCAGGAGCACAACCCATGGAATGTGCCGGGACAACAATGGAAAGCTGTTGGCATTCATTATGTCAATGGCTGATGCTACTGAACTGGCCATTGCCCCCGCAGCATTAAAAAGCCACTATAGTTCACTAGCTATTCATCGACTATTTTGTCCCACCCCCTACCCCAAGGTTTTCCACAATCAAAATAAATACCCACCCCTCTTGACACATTTTCCTCATAGCTCCAAGCATTTTCACAACCACAAGCTCTCTCTAAAAAGCATTCTCTACAAATTATCCCCAAGTACATCTCTAGCCTGGAATTCTTATGTGATTGGTTCTCGATAAAATTACAAAATATCCAAATACCTTTGTAACTCAAAACTTAATACAAGCTTGATCTCTCTCTCTTTTCTTTTGTTTCTTTTTTTTTTTTTTTTGACTTTCCAACTTATTTATACATGAGAAGAGGAAGAGTTATAAGTTGCTAAAAGGCACACATAAATGGTACCTAAATAACCTGGCAGACGAGAAAGATAAAAGGAAGCCCCTGCATCAGGATGGAAACCCAATTGAGTTTCTGGATGAGAGAAAACCTGCAGTTTTATAGCACACATTAAAAAACTCAGGCATGATGCAGAAAATCAATGCAATTTCATCAATATATAGAGCCCATGAATCCATAATTTCGATAGCATATACGGGTGCATGATGCACAATTAAATTTGTTTAACTACAACAAGGTAACAATCGCCAAATACCCATGGATGGTGATTAGTCCTTGTTACACATTTCAATCTCCATGAAGTAAGAGTGTCCCCTTGAAAATCAAAGGGAAAATTGAACTAGTCATTTTGGGATAAATGATACTTCTATCACTAAAGATAATAAACAAAATTTAAGAAACTTGCACGGGCAATAATAATCAGTGAAATATGAGAAAATGGTTAATGAATGTTCATCTGGCACTATAAGCAAATGTCATTTGTTAGTCTACCAGCAAGCAAGGGTAGCAGAATGAGTAACGATTTCATAATGCTCAAAATACATTGATGAGAGACGGGTATGCCATGAATAAGAATTGTTAGTTACATGCGTACTAGCTACATTTTTTTCTCTGTTGTGCACACATGGTGGCATGGGCTACATGGAAGGATTGGTTTGATTCATTGTTGGAACCTAAGGAACAAAATAGAAATTTTTTTATCTTAAAGCACAAAGTGGATGGGAAAGTACATGAAAATGGAATGCATTTTATCTAACACCACCACTCTAAAGATAAGGATGCAGTAGCCACATACTGTTTTATCAGTAACCAGACGAAACATTCCAGGGAGGGAGATTCCAGCTCCACCACCCATGGTGATGCCATCTAAAATAGCCACCTAAACATTCAACAATTAGTTTGAGTAATAGTAGCCACTTATATTTAGAATGAATTTTCATCCTAACATAACAGTATCAAACAAATAAGCATCATAACCAAGGATAATCTTTAACTCATATAACATCATGAAACATGCCAATGATAAGGAGATGAAATTTGGTCCCCGAGCATTCTCATCAAGATTCCACGTTCAAAACAAAGTAAGTTCATTTTCTTCCATTTCAGGTGACATCCGCACTTGATAAAACCGGAACATGATTAGAAGAGCCACCCTCAGCAATTTCTTTATTACAAATTATGCCCTGGATGTAAATCACGAATTTTGTTTGCAATTAACTGAACATTCTCAACTCCTTAAGTTGTACTAATGACGAAGTCACTTCATAAATGATGTTCCCTTGTCTGACTGATTACTCAAATTCCCAGTTAACAGCTTTTCAAGCCATATAGTTTATCTACTTTTGTCTCACATGAGTTTATGCAGATTACTATATAAATAATTAGACTGGGGAATCTTGAAAATGAGCCCTCCCCCACCCTTGCTGCTTTTGCTAACAAATACTCACATGTGGTTTCAAATAAGTTCCCATGAGGTACACAAACTTATACAATGTGTTGAAAAAACTCGCACATTCATCAGCTTTTCCTGTAAAGAATGAAAATAGTTTAGAAAGCATCAGCAATAACCATTTCATGACTAGAGAGTATGACCCAGCTCCCAAGTGACACTGCTTTGCAGCACAAATAAGCAGAACAGTAAACGGTGGCCCACCGTCATTAATCAACTGAAAAAGGTTTACAGCATCAGCACCAGCACAGAAAGCCCTGCCGCTCCCCTTCAGATGAACGATGTAGCAAAAGAAATTACAAAAATTCAAACCGAAAAATCTATTTGGCAAAAGAAAGAAAAATCAAAACCCTTCCTTACCTTCATTATAACAAACCCAATTCCAGAGTTTTCTTCCCAAGATTGATAGAGCTTATTAAGCCTATCCGCCTGCAGCAAATGTATCAGAGTAGGGGAGAGGGCACCCAATCTGGCGCCTCAAATGGTGTGTATTTAATACAACCACCCATATGTTAAGAAAATGGAGGAAAATGAAAACGAACAAACCATGGGAGTGGTGAGAGCATTAAGAGAGGATGGCCTGTTAAGAATTGCTGCCCTTGAATTGGCTCTTCCTTCGACTAACACCTAAATTCGAATCAAACGTTACCACAGGCAACATTCCAAAAAATTGGAAGGGGACAAATAAATATTTATTCTCTCTGGTAGGTGAGATTATGAGAGAGAACGGATGAGCATTGAGGAGAAGTGACCTGGTCCTGGACTTCGTCGTGTTGGGCATAGTATGGTTGAGCTAAATAGCTTCTTTGATGGAAGAGAAACCCAAGTCTGTGAGCTCGCACCAATCCTTTGAACTTCCACATCTCTCTCTCTCCCGCTCGATCGCTCTCCCCGTTGGGAGTTCTTGCCGCAAGTATTTCGGCTCCTCATCACCTCGCCCCTGCTTTTACCACCAAGTTGCTGGGTGCAACGTTGGACGACCCCCGGACCCTGCAATGTTGCCCTGCGCCGTCAGAGAAACGACGCCCGTTTAGAGCTTGGGAGTAAATGAAACGCCGCGTTAGTTTGTTTGCATCTTGGGGCAAAAGTCAAAAAACTAATGGGCTATTAAAATTTAACAAATATTTTCTGAATTTTTTATCACACCAAAGTTATTTATATACCTTTATGCCTTACTTTTTTTTTTTTTTTGTG
>JAODPA010058386.1:0-11277 GCA_025585075.1 Nepenthes mirabilis
GCTCTTTTCGCACGTTGAAAAAACTTACTATAATCGTCGGCCAATGATATTTTCTTATCGATTCGAACAACTCAACGGACGGTTGTCACCGGTTAGAAAAGGTCAAACTGCCCGCCAACGCTATATATCTCTTCACAAGTAGAAAAAAAGCAAAGACTACTAAGACACTCCCCTCTGAGCACATTTTTCTTTCAAAGACGCTCCACGTCGAGTGCATCACACTTAGTCCCCTCACATGTGTATTAGCACTTTCATTTTATATCATTCATCTTTCTTTTTTCATATAAATATCACTGATTTGAATGTCGACAGATATGGAAAGTGAGTTTCGTCAATCCTTTGATATATTGTCAGTTTGTTGTGTTGTGCAAAATTGAAGTTCAAGGTTACGGAGATTGAACCCATTTCAGATCAATCCGATATAAAGATTCGATTCACAACTCTCTAATCCATACAATAATCTAAAATCTAACTACCACATCTCTATAAACAACAACATGGTGAACACTCAAACTCGAGTCAGTGTGCCGATTAGGGACACCGCCTCATGTGGCAACGAGCCCTCTACGGATAGTCATGTGAACAAGCATTCCGACCCTTGCAAACGTGCTCTCATGATGTGGACGGACGACATATCCAAAACCGTCCATACCATCTACACGTGTCTCAACGAGCGTCCAAGGGGGGCTCCCTCTTTCGCCTCTCAGATTGTGAAGTGTAAATAGAGGAATAGGGGGAAGAAGCACCCAACAAAGAAGAACCGTGGGCCTGATAACCTCGAGACCCAAGCAATCTTGAACAACAGGGTCCTATCTCATTTAATGGGCCGCCTAAGTTACAGATCCTGGGAGGACAGCCTTGAGCAGCGAAATTTCCACAGCTTCTGTGATGACAGGAGGCCCCCGGCCCAAGGAGAAACCTCCTGTGATACCTGGCCACCTAGGTACAGAAACCGCCCAACCTCTCATATCTCTCTAGACCACACGGAATTGAGGATCTTCCTCAACACCAAAAAGAAAGCATCCTCCTCAGGACAGGAAGAGAGAGTGAGGAAGGTCTAAAAGCACGTGTTTCGAGGGAGCTCTGATAGGCTCGACCTAAGGAGGTCACCTTTCATTAAAGATATCCAAGCATAGCCACTGCCCAACAAGTTTAAGATGCCAAACCTGGAACCCTGTGATGAAAGCTCGGACCTGTTGAATCATCTGGACCACTTCCATACCCTTCTCAACTTCCAAGGCTTTAACAATTCGGCCATGTGTCAGTGCTTTTCCATAACACTTAAAGGGGATTCCCGCACCTGATTTTATGGCCTGCAATTGGACTCCATCAGACCGTTCCAAGAGCTCACTGACTATTTTCTGTCACAGTTCACTTCCAACCGAAGGGAGGAGAAGCATACGTGGCTTCTGAGCCACCTCCAGTAGAAAAAAGGATGAAAGCCTGAAGTGCTTCTGGGCCGTTTCACCTCCGAAGCTCGAAAGGAATCTTGGCTAACTAATGAGGTGAAATTGAGTACCTTTATAGAAACTCTGCAACCGAAAAACTTCTTCAAACATCTGACACACCAGAACCCTTGAACATTCTAAGAGGTAGAAGCCATCGCCCGAACTTATATAATCGCCGAAGATGCTAACAAGGTGAAACGACTAGAGCATAAAGACCGACCTTTTAAGGGACCAACCAGTGGAAGGAAGAAGGATGGAGATAGTGACCATTCAAGGAAGCATCCATGGACTAAGCCAGGCGCTCGAAGGGAGTACAAGTCCCTGAACCTTACTCTCCTGAACAACACTCACACCAATATTTTGATACAAATCCGACATGAGAAATTTTTAAAGTGACCGAAGGCATTAAAGAACCCAGATGGAGGGGATCAGTTGAAATATTGCCTATACCACAAGTCTGTAGGCCATAGCACTGAAGACTGTCGTACGCTACAGAAAGAAATCAAAGACCTGATCCAAAAGGGACATCTCGCCCAATTCCTATGAAGACCCAAATGAGCCTTTGGTGGAGTAGATGGGGATGATGTCGAGCAGCTAAGAAATCAGGTGGCGATCGAGGTTGTTAATATGGTAAGGACGCACCCGGCAAATAACAACGCCCCAGTTCGCCCTGAGATTGCCATCGGTAGTAAGAAGTTGAGGGTAGGGGTTAGAAATGATATTATTAATTTTAGTGACGAAGATATGACTCATATAACAACTCTCCACTCTAATCCCTTGGTAATATCTGTCCTCATTTTGTATGGTACTGTAAATTATTAATTGAAGCGAGTTTTTATTGATAATAAAAGTTTTTAAAATTTACTTTACCTCAATACATACTTCAAATTGGGTCTAAATTGGAGTCAAATAAAATCCATTGAGGGACCCCTGTACGGGCTGAAAAACGAGCCAATACCCATCTAGAGGATGGTTCAATTGGAAGTCACACTAGGGGCTTACCCAATAACGACCTCCAGGATGCTCATCTTTTTGATAGTAGACTTTCTGTCCATCTACAATGTCATATTAGGACGGTCCTACCTGACCGTCTTTGGGGCGGTGATGTCGATCTCACATTTAAAGATAAAGTTTTCTATTTCATTTAAAATAGGAGAGGTCCTAGGTGATCAAATGATTGGCCAAACATGTTACCTGTTCCAGGTCACTAGGTGCTTTCCAACCAATCAATTGAAGATCTCGACTTCCGTGGTGAGACCACCCTACTGCAAGCCAAGTCTGGTGAGTCCACGGACCGAGTCCTCTTGAATCTCGGCAATCCTGAGAGATGTGGGCAAATTTGGAGTTCCTTGCCAAAACCCCTCTAAGACCAACTAATAGACTTCCTCTAGTGAAACTTTGATGTTTTTGCTTGGATGCCCTGACATGTCAGGGATACTAACCAGACTAATGGTTCATAAGTTTGGCCTATATCCCCATCATAAACCAGTCCGATAGAAGCAAAGAAATAATTCTATTGAAAAACTAATTGCCATTCGCGAGGAGGTAAGAAAGCTACTCAATGCTGGGTTCATTAGGGATGTCCAATATCCAGAATGGCTGTTTAGTGTGATCCTCATAAAGAAAAGTAATAAAAAGTAGATAATGTATGTCGACTTCACCAACGTCAGTAAGGCATGTCCGAAAAATAGTTTTTCACTACTGAGGATTGACCTGCTTGTGAATTTAACATCCAACCATGAGCTATTGAGTTTCATGGATGCCTACTCAGGATACAAATAGATCTAGATGATCCTAGAAGATGAAAAGTATACATTATTTATGACTAACCAAGAGACATACGGCTATAAGGTCGTACCCTTCGGACTGAAAAATGTCGGTGTGATCTACCAGTGACTTATAAATAAAATATTCGAACCCTAGATTGGCCAGAATATATAAGTATATATAGATAACATACTCATCAAAAACAAATTTACTGATGACAATATTCACAACCTCGATGAGTCATTCAACGTCCTCTGAGCGTATCAAATAAAGCTGAACTCAACCAAATGTGTGTTCAGTATGACCTCGGGAAAGTTATTGAGCTTTATTGTCTCACAAAGGGGGATCAAAGCGAACCTCGAAAAGATAAAGGCAATCTTAGATATGAACCCTCTTCGGACCGTAAGGGAAGTCCAAAAACTCATCGGGAGACTCGCAGCGATCTTTCTGTTCTAACCTTCTTTAAGGTTTTAGGGAGAATGAAGGCTGCCGATTTTCAATAGATGGCCGACTGTGAAACCGCTTTCTGAGAATTGAAGGAGTACCTCGTCAACCCTTCTCTCCTGATGTCTTCGCAAGAAGGTGAAGAGTTTATGCTTATATCTAGCGGTATCCGACATAGGATTGAGGTTGGTCTTGATCTGATAGCTGCCTGATGGGAAGCGGCTGGTCTATTATGTCAACATGGTCTTGATGGATCTGAAGACCTGCTACTCACATGTTGAGAGAATAGCCCTAGCACTCATCTATTCCGTCCGAAAGTTGCGCCCTTACTTCCAGGCTTACAAGATTGTGGTTTTGACTAACTAGCCTCTGCAAGGAATATTGCAAAAGCCATACATGTCCGTGTGATTAGTCAAATGGGCCATTGAATTGGGCGAGTTTGATGTGGAGTTTTGACCACGACTAGCTATGAAGGGTCAGACCCTGGCGAACTTTATAGTTGAGATGATAACCCCAACTTCGGCCATTCTCGACCTTGTCGAGGTCGGTAGCTAGTGAAGGATGCCAGCGTGGACTCTGTAGGTGGACAGTTCCTCAATGCAAGTGGGCAATGGAGTTGGCGTAGTCCTAGGGACTCCTAATGGGTCAGAGATAAAGTATTCAAAGACCCTCAACTTTTCGGCAACTAATGACTTGGTCAAGTACGAGGCATTGTTTGCCGGGTTCCAGCTTGCCAGGGAGTATTTGGCAAAGAATCCAATCATCTATAGCAATACAGAGTTGGTTGTTAATTAGATTTGAGGAAATTTTAAGGCATCAAATCCTCTACTCTCCAAATACCTTGCCAAAGTTCAGAGCTTGACCTCGACGTTCAACAGTATGGAGGTAATCAACATCCTAAGGGAAGAGAATGGGAAGGCCGACCAACTGGCAAAAGCAGTGACAACTGGGACCCCAGGGAAGTATGCGCGAGAGATGTGCACAATCCTCAGCACCCCAAGTATGAGCATGAAATGCTACCAATAGCCGATGTTGGAAACTGGATAACCCAGTACAGAAGGTATTTAGCCGATGGCACACTACCAAAAGATTCGAAAGAGGCCAAGCGCATCGAAAAAATAGCAAGTTGGTACACCATCATAGACGGGAGGCTGAACCATCGTGGGTACTCCACACCGTACATGCGGTGTCTCATACTAGAAAAAGCTGACTATGTATTAGAAGAGTATTACCTTGACATCTGCGGATCTCATATCGAGGAGCAAAAATATTTCCATTAAACTCATGTAGTAGGGCAACTATTGGTCCACCATAGAGCACGACACCATGGTTTTCGTATGGAAATGTGAGAACTGTAAGATCCACGGGAACATTTCCCATTAGCCATACACAGAGCTCCAGGCCCTATAGTCACCCAGGTCATTTGCACAGTGGGCGCTCGATATACTCAAACCCTTGCCCATCGCGTCCGAGTAGAGAAAGATACCGAGAGCATCTTAACCTGCTGGAAGAAGGTGACGGCTTTTAGATGACGGCCTACCTACAGCGAATTACGCGATATTATTACAAGAAGGTGAAACCTCGCCAGTTTGATGTAGGAGACCTGGTCTTATGGAGTATAGAGATGATCGGCAAGAACACCGATTGAAACAAGGTCTTTGAAAAATGAGAGGGATCATTTCTCATCTCAGTAGTTCTCCAGAGCGGGGCGTATTAGCTACACACCCAAATGGAAAACTTGTCCCCCGGATATGGAATGCTTCCCACCTCAAGAAATATTACCAGTAGGTTAGGAAATGTAACGGTAGGTCTCGGGCCTCGGTAAAGTTAATATGTATCATTCATACTACTTGTAAAATGTATCACATTTAATTAATAAAATGATTGTTAATTTGGTTACTCTTTATTAATTGCTCATACGAATACTTATTTGCCATCTCACAAAATCGCACAACCTAAGTTGCCCCTAATTCAGGTGAAGTTCTCTTCACTTTTCCCTTGACTTGCCACATGGCGATCAAAAAACCTTGGTCTTGTTACCAAGTGGCCTAGACGAGATCAAATTTTAAAATTCAAATAAACTACCGAGTGGCCCAGACAAGGTTAAATTTTAAAACTTAGTAATGTCATCGAGTGGCCTACACAAGGTCGAACACTGAAAACTTAGGGGGCTTAAACAAGTACGCATGCGAAGACCTTAAACCAAAAGAGGTAGTATCATCAGTTGACCATGGTCAATGGTTTAGACTAGACACGCCAAAGTTACAATATCCTCCAATAGGACCGAATGTCGAAAGTTTTGTGTGGACAAAGGCCTAAGACTCCTCCGAGGCTCGTTAAAAATGGCAGTAGCTCCTAGCCAACACATTAAAAAAAAGAGAGAGAAAAAACTCAGTACAAATGCAAAAGCATTAGCAGCAACAACCTAAGTACATTGCCTTATGAAAATCTATACACACAAGTCAGGACAATAATATACAATAACACCCTACGGCTTCGATATAGGACAGTCATAAGGTTGGGAGGTTCCTAGTGAAGGCGATGATGAGTCCACATCCTCTCTCGAATAGCCCAACACATCTTAACGATGCTGAGTGCAAGCTTTCATTGGATGGAAGATGGAAAGCCAAAGGGGTATTGACAGGCTTGGAGCTTTCCATATTAAATCGCTGAAGCACCTTTTCAATATAGCCTTCCTGGGATAGCCAGAGTTTCTTGTCCCTTCGATCGCAAAATATCTTGATCCTCAGAATCTGCTCTGCCGGACTTTCTAGGTGGTCACCCATCCTAATACTACTCTTGCCCAAGCACGCTTAAATTCAGAGTTTCGACGGAATCTGGTGCATTAGTGTAGCCATGGTCTCGCCCGTCTTCACTGATATAGGGGAGAGGGAGTATTATAAAGTGGGGAGTCAATTTAGCTGTCTCTAAGCGTCACAGCTCTGCAACTCAATGGATGCTCGTGTAGCTGCTACCTGCAGTTAGTGCACCTATAAATTGTGCTCAGGTAGCTGTCGCCTGCAACTTGTGTTCCAGAAATCGTGAGGGCAATGCACTGGTCGCAGTAGCCTACAATCATTTGCTAATCTATAAAGGTTGTCGACTACTGAGTTGGAGTTGTAACTGTAAGGAAATCCCATCGATTAACCCTAATTGTCCTTTTTTTATATTATAATATTATAAAATCGCAAGGTTGGAGTTGTACTCTAAGAACATGCGGGAGATTCTGAGCACTCCCAGCATAGAGGAATAGGAAGGAATGCAAATCTCCGGAGTAGAAAATTGGATAACAACATACCAAGATACCTGGCGGATGGAGCATTCCCAGAAAATGCGGACGAGGCCAAGCAGATTAAGAAGACAGCCGGCTGGTACACCATGGTCGATGGACGGCTATATCGTCGTGGTTATTTGACTCTATACCCCTAGTGCCTCGCTCCCAATGAGGCCAACTATGCCCTAGGCGAAGTCCATCTTGGGATATGCGAATCGCACATCGGCGATAAAAATTTAGCATTCAAGATCATGCGATAGGTTATTACTGACCGACGATGAAGAAGGATGCGCTCGAGTTCATAAAGAGGTGTGAGAACTGCCAGCTTCATGGCAATCTTCACCACCAGCTATTCGCTAAGTTGAAATCCCTCCAGGCTCCTTGCGCCCTTCACACAAAGGGGGATTGACATTCTTAACCCGTTTCCCATCGCAACAGGGAAAAGGAAGTTTATTATTACAGGCATCGACTACTTCACTAAGTAGACTAAAACCACCCCACTGGCCAATATCACAGAGCACAATGCTCTTAAATTCGTTCGCCAGAACATAGTCAGCAGATTCGGCATTCCCGAGGTCATAGTGACTGACAACAGAATCCAATTCTCAAGAAAACGCTTCACTAAGTGTTGCTCCAGCCTAGGTATTAGGCTGGACCACACTTTGGTGGCATACTCTTAAGCGAATGGATAGATGAAAGTTACGAACCGCACGTTACTCCACGACTTGAAGACCAAGCTGGAGGACGCAGGGGGCTCCTGGGTGGACGAGCTACCCTCCGTCCTATAGTCTTATTGAACTACTTCAAAGAAGTCAACTCGTGAGAAGCCCTTCAATCTCTGCGACGGGACTAAAGTAGTAATCCCAATTGAGATCGAGCTTCCAAGTCTTTTGGTCGAATCTTTTGACCCGTAAGGTAACTCCCAGAAAATTTGGGAACACTTAGACTTATTAGAGAAAGCCCGCAACGCTGTCAAGATGTGGACTGCGGCCTACCAACAAAAAATCACCCGCTATTACAATAAGAAGGTAAAGGCACAACAGTTCGATATTGAAGATCTGGTTTTGTAAAGTATCGAGGCTACGAGTAAGATTGTCAATTAGAATAAACTTTTCCTAAATTGGGAAGTACATTTCCTAGTCTCTACTATCTTGCAAAATGGAGCGTACAAACTCCGGACCCAAGACGACAAGTTGGTTCCATGGACGTAGAACTCGACCCACCTCAAACGCTACTCCAGTAAGGGTCCAGGTAGGTCATCCAAGTGTATGCTTGTAATCATATGTACATGTCATTCCCAATAAAAGAAGTATTTTCCCTTGTGTATTGTGTTACTTTTTATTTCTTTCCATGTTCTATATGTGTGTGTGCATATTTGCATGTTTTCTTTGTTTGCAGGACTAAATGACCTAGACTGTCCTTAAGTCATGTGGGTTTTTCCCTACTCCTTACTAAACCATGGTCATCCAAGCGGTTCATGAGCGGTCATATTTAAACCCCGATCATCCAGGTGGCCTATAAGTGGTCAAATTTAAACCCTAATCATCCAAACGGCTCATGAGCGGTCATATTTAAACCCCGATCATCCGAGTGGCTCATGAGTAGTTGTATCTAAACCTTGGTCATCCAAGTGGCCCATTCGCTGTCAAAATCTTAGGGGGCTCAGGCAGCACACATTGCAACTTCCTTTGTAAAGAGATAACGTGATCAGTCAACGACGGTCGGTAGGAGCAAGGCACTCCTCCCGAAAGCTGGCCGCCCAAGTCAACACTTGGGCAGTGCCACCAAGCCTTTACTCATACACGAGTATAGATCAGGCTTGACCTATCGTCAAGATCAACTTTGGTGTATTCTCAAGGACTAAAGACCTTAAAAAAGCATCAATAACACTTTAAGCAAGGTAGGCGACCAACTTGCATGTGATATACTAAGTTGGATGACCAACACAACAATGGGTAATTTGAAAGCAGAGATGATGGCAAAAATGTGCTACATCGATAAAACAGTCATTTTATTACTTACAATATATTTACATCGATACACCAGAGAAAGTGAGGAGTACAAAAAACAATGAAGGAGCAGAACTCCCAGGAGGAGGTGGAGGCGATCCTTAACCACTACGAGGCTCCCCCATAAGGCTCTCACGACACTGGACAGATCGGTTAAGTTGGTTAAGATACTCAATAAGAAAATTAGGGTCCACCAACTGGGTAATGCACTGGCTAATGTTGACCCCCTCCCACAACCGTGCCAACAGCATGTTCAGGACCTCGTGGGGACGAATGTGAGTAGTCAACTCATTCTCTAATGTGGCCATCTGCCCCGTGAACTGATCAAGGTGCTGATTAGCCCAGTCAACCTCTTCCTTCAGGCGGATGTTTTCCTCTTTCAGCTTTCGTTTTCCTCCACAAGGCAAGTCAACACCGCTTCTCTCAAACTGGCGTTCTCCTCTGTCAGCCTAGCGTTCTCCGCTTCCAAGCTTGCCAGCATAGACTCTAGGGCGACTGCATCCTCCTGGTGCTCAGCCTTTAATAGCTTCAACTCCTCATCAAGCGAGGCGATCTCCTTATCCCGGTCCGAGATCACCAGGTCTCGTTGGTTAAGTGCCTTAATAACGGTGCCAGAAACTTTATTTGCCTACAACAATACCAAGAGTTAGCAACGGAGGAAAAAAGGAGAAGGAAAGTTGCAGGATGCTTAGAATTTTTTCAGGGAAGTTGAAGGAAAGCGTGGGAAATTCAAAACCGAAATGGATGGCAACTTAAAGGGCAGTGTGAATGCCACAAGAGTTAACCGTCTCTAGAACATGCACCCATTATTACTGACATGTGTCATTCCCTAAACGGGCACAGTAGAATCAGATCCTCTAGCACATTAATGATCGGGATCATGAATTTATCGGGTACAGACACGTGGCCACATTTTCGACTGACAAGCCGACTGATGATGGTGCTCGTCCCAACTCCCACAAGTTCTCTGAATGTTGGCCCAGACGGTCCACGAATCTGGTCAACTCTCCCTTCAAAAGTTCTCCGATTTTTTGGCTTGGACGGTTAACAAATCCATCAACTTTTCCTTCAGAAGTCCTCCGGATTACTGACTTAGGCACCTAACAAATCCGGTCAACTTTTTTCTCAAAAGCTCTCTGGACTTTGTCTTAAACGGTCAACGATTTTGATCAACACTTCCTCCACCAATTCAGCAGATCTTGGCGGATACCAAGTCACGTGACCCACAGACTTAGAGTTGCGACCATTTTCTTCATTAAGGTTTCCCAATCAAGCACGTCCCATCATGAACATGTTAAAGGTTAGAGTCCAGGTCACCAGTATGGGGGAATAGTAATGGGTACGCCTATAGTGGGCAAGCCCATAAAGGAGGAACAGCCCAAGTGCACAAAGACCTATATGTGTTTGGATGGTCAATGCCAACCGTTGATCGGACGAAAGACCAAATAGACTGACAAAGCTCAATAACAGGATGGACAACTAGCTTATGAAGACGGTCAATATTTCTATTGACTAGAAGCGCCACAGTAGGTCAACCTAAGAGTCAGCCTCACGTGGGCCAAACCCAGTTTGGCCCACACTTTCGTCTTCGACCAGCAACGGTCTTCTCCCTTGATTTCACGCTCTCTCAGAAGACAATATCTATTACAACGGCTACATCCAGGATCGGCGCACATCCCTGAAGGAAAGCGCAAGAATCTTCTCCCCATTTACAGTAAACCCTAACGGTTACAAAAACGTAGAAGGAAAGCAATCTGCCCCAAGAGCTATTACCGCCATTAAAGCTCCAAGAGCGCGGGAATCAAGCTTTCCTGCCCAAGGAAGGTCACCCAGTAGCACAGCTATAAAAAGCCCATGGAGTCCTCACTCTGTGGCACGTTCAATGTAGCTCACGAGAGGCATTCAATCTCAGACAAAAACACTCTTAATACCGACATACCGCCGCTTCCACCATCTCTCTCCCTCACTTTCTACTGCAAAGCTTTCACACTTTCGGTAAATCAATTTACTCTTCGTCACCACCTTCCCTACAAACACGGTACTAAGAGTCAGTGCTCCTCCGAGCCCACGAAAGCATCTCTCAACGAAAGTATTCCACCGTTCAAAACACTCTCCCTACATCTTCGTTCACTTTCATTTTTCTTACTTTCTTAATTCGAAAGCTGTTTTTCGGTGAGTTAACCTCCCACCGTCACCTGACCTCTTATTTATTGTAGTGGTGTGCAAGATTCAAACTCAGTAAATGAAATCGGATTCAGACAATCAAGTTGATCCAAATCTGTTTAAAATTTAGATCCAGAATGCATCAATACATATTACTTATTTATAATTAATC
>JAODPA010058397.1:0-11277 GCA_025585075.1 Nepenthes mirabilis
CCTAATCTGTTCTGAGTGGCGGCATATGTACAAATGAGAACGGAAAAAAGCACTTTGGCTTCACGGGCAATACTGGCTTACATCTTCAAAGAACGCGATGATGTGACGGATCTTTAAACTGGGAAAGGGCTTAAAAGTATAATACCATGAATGGCTTGGTATTCCAAAGACTCAGGAAGACCGATTCAGCCGAGGCTCCCAAAGGAAGTGACATCAGTGCGAACGCTACTGATCCTCCTTCGCTATATCACACTTCCACGCAAATACTAATTTAAATAGAACGACGACAGTTCAGGCATTACTTGTTCTTTGGAGGAGGATCATATGTATAATTAACACACATTCTAAAATTTTCCTGTAAAGAAAAAAATGTGTTGTTTTAACTTCCGAAAGCACAGGGCGGGAGCGGGGGCGGGGCCGGGGGAGGTGGTTGGTGATGATCCTATTTACATCACCGTAGTAACTCCAACTTGTGGCAAGCTTCTATAAGGTAAATACCGAAATCATAAAGCCACAAAGTTCAAAATCTTCAGAGTTCCAAATACCTCCTCCATTGACTAGCGTCATCAAACTCCTTTTGCAATGGAGAAATCTCATTGGCTCTGGAAAATAAGCCGTCTCTTTACATAAAACATAAGACGCCGTCGCCTTATAGCGTGTCTGGGAGAAGAGTTCTTGCTCCATGCCATTTAAGTTTACATCTCACCGGATCTTGAAGAGGGTATTCGATTTTCCAACTGACCGCTTGCTCCTTGAAAATGGGATTATCCTGTGTACATCTGTCAGAGAGTTATAACAAGGGTACATACTGTGAGAGAGATTAAGGAATACTCTTCAGATTTCATGGGATGACTTAACATTACATTCATTTATTCCTACTAGTAGGCCACAGGAAAATAGATGGACAAATAGAATATCACATCAAAATGAGTGTTTATGAGGGGAAAACCAGAGGAGTTGCATCTCTTAGGGAGAAGCAGCATATATACTGCAAGAAATGTTCAAGGAGCACCTTCTGGACACCCTTGGATGACGTGTTATTCCATTCATCGTCCATATTAGAGGGCCCATAGAAAAATAGATGAACAAATGGGACATCACATCAAAATGAGTGTTTAAAGGGAAAAATGGAGAGATTGCAGCTCTTATGGATAAGCAGTGTACATATTGCAAGAAATGTTCAGAGAACTCCTTCCAGACATCCTTCGATGATTTCATTCCATTCATTCATCTATACTAATGAGCCTACGATAGATGGACAGTGTGGAAGTTATGTCAGAATGGGTGTCTAGATGGGGGAATCAAGGGATTGTGTTTCTTATGGAGAAGAAGTGCATATACCATAAGAAATGTTTGAGTAGCACCTTTTAGACAACATTAGATAACGTCGCTTTCTAATCATGCACCCAAGCTAGAAGGCCCATAGAAGAATAAATGAACAGAGACAGGATGTCACATTAGAACGTCTAAAGGACATCTAGAGGAGGGAACCTAGGGGTTGTTATCTTATCGAAAAATAGTCCCTACATCTCTCAATATCAGCCGTGTATTTGAAAATGGACAGTTATAATTTAATTTTAAAATAGTAGATTTAAATAGATTTTACAATTCTTTAAAAATAGTTAAATTATAGCCGTCCGTCTAAAAGTGGACGGCTCAACTTGAGAAACATAGGGGGCTCCTATAACATATACTCTTACTTTTTATTGGTTTTCTCTCCACCAGGAGCAACTAAGATCAGTAATAGGCAGTCACATGCAAATTAAACCACGGAGGGAAAACCGAGAGGGAGTACAGACCTCATTAGCTTTAATTGCCATCCATGGATATCCTTTAATGTGGCAACAAAGCCCATAATCAAGCTCAACATGTCTACTACACTTTTCTGTTGTTCTTCAGGAGCATCACGGACAGGAAGGAACTGAGAAATGCAAGCATTGTAGTCGAACAATTTGAAAGACAAACAAAAATGCTGATAGATTTACTGGAATTCAACTATATAGGAGGAATCGAGCCAAAAGCATCCGGGAAGAGAGCTCTTTCATGCAGTGTCAAGTTTACATCTCACTGTATCTTGAAGAGGGTCTTCAGTTTTACAACCAGTTTCCACTCATCCAGTGTCAAATCCTCCTGTATCCGTCGGCCACAGTAAGCAGCAATATAAACAAAAGGGAAACTTAAACCACAAAAAAGAGAGGCAGAGACCAAGAACGAACCCGGTAATTTGCTTTAAGTATGTCGATTGATCTCCGTGAAATGTGACTGACAAGCTCGTCATCAAGCTCAAAATGTCTACCATACATTTTTTGTTGCTCTTCAGGATTACTACCAACAATCTGCCAGAGCATAGAAAGTAGTACAGCAAGGTATTAAAAATGAACAGAAACACCAGTTTCTTATGTGCTTTTGAACACTTACAGAGGATAAATAAATGTACTGAACAAAATATGATATTTTGTTCTGACTACATGAGAAACCATGCACATAACAAACGTCATAGAAAAGGCAACTTAATACATGAAACTCTCATTATATGAAAGGTCTAGGAAATGGAGGGGCCAGACAACTAATGGAGTAAAATGTCAAATCCCAGGACTCCTCTAACCTATAGTCCTACAATTGACACTGAAAACTCCAAACATTAACAAATATACAATTATTGTCCCTGCCATAGATGATATACAGATAATAAACACTAACATAATTCAAGACATGACAAAATAACTACCAGAATCATTTACAGGATGTGGCCCTGGGCTAAGGTAACATCTACAAATATCTGTCCAGGAATTACACTTAATAAGAAGAAAAACTGAAATTATTGAAGAGTAGAAGAAAATTTTGAGAAGAACAAAATAGAGAGAGAGAAGAAGAAAATAAAAAATAGAGAAGAGAGAAGAGAAATTTTGGTGGGCAAATTTTGGTCTTACTTTACATTGAAAAACCTCCTAATTGGGAGGTTGATCGCTCGTCTTTTAATCCACAAAAACCTCCTATATACCTTATCATCTTTCATTGAAAAATTTATATGGTAAGTAAGAATAAGAATGAACGGAAGGATTGGTTGATTAGATTAATAGGAAGAAGGAGCAGGCATCGCCCTAATTAGTCGTTCAGAGTGAAGCTGAGGAGGTTCTTGGACTAGTTTCTCATGTACATAAAAGGAAGGCTCCTTCTTTCTAGCTTTCTAGAAAGCCTAGTTTTTCCTGCCTATCTGTGCCAATGTGTGATAACAAGTATGTGAACTGAACATCTTTCAAACATTGAGATTGGGTTGGTAAGAGTTTACCTTAACACAAGATCAAAAAGAAAGAAAAGAGAGAATTCCTCTGATTTATCTTCCTTTGTAGCTCCTTTTTGAAGACCGGATTTATGGTCAACGACTTGACAACCTTTCCTTCACACAAGGTTTTTAATCCTCCTCCCTCCCTTAGTACAGTAAGGGGAAGTGGCAATATTCTGATTCCATCGTGGAGAATCAACGAAGGCAATTCCCCAGCCCTTATCCCGTGATGAGAAGGTAGATATGGAATTTAGTTTTTACACCAGAGGTGTCCCTGTCCATACCCTTTCAATTTTTTAACTTTTAATGACTCGAACTCAGCTACCAGAACACAAGGCAACAGGTCTATAGTTTCATCAAGGCTCCACTTCACACCATAAATACAATAAATAATAATATTTGGATAAGGTTTAGAAGAAAACACCACCTTCCTATCAATATAACAACAAAAACAAAGCCACCAGCTTCATTACCAGGGCTTGACTAAATGACTCATTTTCACTTCCACTCCACCTAATTTAATGCAATATCTTTACAAAGTTGATAATGGAAAATCCATCTTTCATATCTCTCTCCATGTTCTCATAGACCAACCTCCACCCTCAACAAAAAATTGATCGAAAATCATTTACTTTGCTTTTCCTCATCTGGGTACAATTTCACCAATGTTCAAGTGGCCCAAACAATCATTGATGCCGTTCTCTAATATTAGATTCTACAAGATCCCTAAGAAATAGAAAATAGCAGCAGATGTAATCATGAAACTAACCCACCTCTATTTTCCAGTTACCTGGTGGATGCCAAATAGTTATTAGTCTTGAAAAGCAAGCACTCTTAACACTTGAACTACCTCAATAGGGCAACTACAATCTCATTTTTATCATTCAATAGACACGACAGATTGTGATCACATCATTTATTTGTCAAAATAAACTTGTTTAGAGTATTTCATCAGCAGAATTCACTTAACAACC
The DNA here is from genome assembly GCA_025585075.1 of Nepenthes mirabilis. Lineage (NCBI taxonomy): Eukaryota > Viridiplantae > Streptophyta > Magnoliopsida > Caryophyllales > Nepenthaceae > Nepenthes > Nepenthes mirabilis. The sequence continues at coordinate 4,258 of JAODPA010058397.1, forward strand.
AGCGGACCAAGAACAAGCTGCAAATGGATCTATTTCCTGAATCTATGACCAACTGGGTCATTTAAAATCTTTCCAATCATTTTTCAAGTAAGTCTGGTTTTCAGAAACATAAAAGGCTTCTGTGTTAAAAAAAAAAAAAAAAGATCTAGCAGCTTATTAATGCCAATAACAACTCAAGTTCTGCCACACTACCATTTAGTTCCTGCTTATTCAGCATTATTTGAGGTTAAATCTCTGTGCAGCTGAAGAAGTATTTTTCTGTAAACAACCTCCTCCAGATGGTGTTACAATGACCAACTTCATGTTTTATGGGCACAAATCAAATACATGCATTTATATTTCCTCATTTTATAAAAAGATAAAAATACATGCAAATTCCCACAATCCTCATTAATTCCATCATTCACAGAAGAGGTGTTGATGCAAAAGCACCAAAAGATGCATTCATAAACGGCTTTTTTTTTTTTTCTAATTCATACTTTCTACTTGTCTCATTCAAACAGTTCCTCTTTTTAGGGCAGATGGGGAAGAGATGCTGTTATAGAAAAATCAATATCAATCAAACTCCACATGAAGCTTCAAAGTACTTGCAAAAAAAAATAGGTTTCTAACCAACTGCACGCATAGTTTTAAACTACTTGGAATAAAACAAAGATTTCTTATTAAAATAGCCACCTTTCAGTTGCTCAGGACTTATTCATGCACATAATTACCAACTCTAAGCAGGGTGGGCAATAGACTTAAAAGTTACTTTCAAGATGAGATCTCATACCTTTATGGCTACCTTCTGGCCTTTCCGGGCAAAATCTACTGGTTTGTGGTTATTCTCAATAGATGATATCCGGCCAATGTCAATAAATTCCCTTGAAGGGATACAAATTGGAGTTCCTACCTACATAGAATGCAAAGTAGATTGTATCAGACACTTCAGATAAATAATCGCTGATAACATTGAAAGACCAAGTTGCAAAATATATAGTAGACTAAGAAGGTACCAAAATACTGGGAAGGTATCAAATAAAATTTTCCATATACTAGGCAGTAAGGCACTGAGGATGAGGTTTTTCTAGAGCAATGACCCCGCATGGATTCACCTGCATAATCTCGGCTAAAGTTGTCTCAATAAAATTTTCACTTGAGACTTCTTTTTGTCTCTCTCACTCTCTCTCTTTCTCCCTCTCCCCCTCCCTCTTTCCCTCTAAATATCTGATAGGATTACGTTAACACACATGGGGCAATGTTCAATTGAGGCTACACCAACATATCCAACAATCAACAGTTCAGAGTTTCAACAGTTCCATGTTCCAAAAGCCATCACAACAAATATATAGATCACGCACACCCACTCACTATGTGAGAGAATTTGATGGTAAATCAACAATTGAGAAACACAATCACTATGTGCCTGCTGATCCAGTGCACATGATAAAAACAGGAAGCTCAAAATCCTAGGATAAAACGTACCTTAGCAATGCCTTCAAGGATGTCAACCCCCAGGACAATGGGATCCTTTTTGTTGAAGATGCAATTAGGTAAAATCTTAAGAACACATGGGAAAACTACTTCATCAGCAGCTTCTTTTTTCTTTTCCTCCTTGAGATTGTCGATATAAGCTTTGAATTGATCAAACAAGTGATAAATGATATCAGCATTGAAGAGCTTCACACCAACTTCAACTGCATAATCCCGTACATCAGGAGTCACTTTGACATCAAATGCCAAAATCGTGGCATACTCTTTCTTCTTCTCAAGCATGACACTAGCCTTCTTGACGTCCTTTTGACTTACAGGTCCAATGCTTATACCACTGACAGGAATATTCACTGCCGGAGACTTCAAAAATTCAAGCAATGCTTCCAAAGAACCAAGAGTGGATGCCTGAACATAAACTCCTTCTCCACTTCTATTAATCCGGCTTAAGACTGACTGCATATCTTCCATAGCTAGCTCCTTGATACTCTCCAAATCATCATCAGGCCCCACAACAAATATATCAGAGCCTGCAATGGCATGATCAAGGCCCTAGATGATATAAAACTCAAAAGGTTAGATGATTCCAGATGCGATACTTCAAAAATAATTTGTGTACAATTGCATCAACCACAAAGGAGAATATCTAACATATCACGTTGAGAAGGGACAACCCAACTAGACAAGGGCAGCGCAGTGAATCCGACTCATAATAAAGTACGTAACCCTATCCTCTGCACTGCAAAGATGGGCGTTGGGGTCTAAACCCATGGCCTCGAAATGATAATGGAGAAACATTACCATTGCCCCAAAGCTCAATCACACGTAGGTTTAAGACAACTAGGATGTAGAAAATATCACCACCTGTGCAGTGATCTTGATACCCTGTGCAGCCTTAATTTCCTTATGATGTAGATAGGTTCCCTGTATTATCAAAACAACAAATTGTTAGCGTATTGGTTGAACAGGATTTTTGAGAACTTCACATAAAATCTATCAACAAATTTAAAAAGCTCAATTTCTAGTTGCGCTATGAAAGCAAGGCAGCCACTACACAAACACAAATTTGCTACAGCACCACCAAAATGGGCCCAGAGGCCAGCTTCCCATGGATGGCTATATGTTTCCATCAGAGTTAAAGCCAAAAAAAAAAAAAAGATGGAAAAAAGAAATAAAAATTGGCTAAATGTACTTTGAGCAAACTTGAGTTAGAGGTACATCAATCCAGGTAAAATGATTTACTCCAGGTAAGCCACTTCCCTTGTGGTTTTACCTCTTTCACTATCCTTCACTCACCTTTTCTCCCTTTATGTTCCCCACTTTCAAGTGATGAAAGCCACAGCTCACCTTAGCATCAAGCTGAGAATACCCCCTTTTCCTTCACATCTTACAACCTGATAATTAAATCTATCCTAATAAAGAATGAATAACTTACCTTTAATTGTCATGGAATTTGCTTATCTACCATGGCAAAAACTGAGGAATGAATCCATAAAAAAGAGGAAGAAATATTTACTGGAGGCGAGAGACAGAGAAGACATGCACAGACTAAAAAAAAAAAAAAACCTCAAAACCAAAGAAAGAGCAAAGAGACGTATCTCTACTTTTCCACTATCTCTTAAAGAATCCAAACCTTTTCCCATTGACCAAAAACTAAAGTGCAAAATTTTCCTTAAGAAATTAAGAAACTAAACTAAGGATTGTTCAACAAATAGTATATTTTGATATACCTTTGCATATTATAGTAGAAGATCGTTGTTTGATAAGTACCACAATGCGGTTTTGGCCGCGTCTACAAGAAGATAATAAGTAGATAGCCCATCTCCGGGTCCTTGAATAGGAGGTTAGGCATTTGAATGTGTAAAGAAAAACACAATACGGATTTCGATCAACCGCTTTTTTAACTGGTAAAGTTTACTGGCCTTGCTCCCTAAAGATAAGTGAATTTTCAGCATGTTTTGACAGATAAGGATAAAGAAAAATAAAAAACATGTTTTGATGGCTGAAGGTAAAAAAAGAATAAGGTAAGAAACTTGGATGTTACATTCATGTTTACGTTATATTGTCCTACCCCCTACGATAAGATTTTAAGTATATGTATATGCATACTCTTTGTTATGTATAGTACCTTACTGAGCATTTGGCTCACTCATTACTATTTTACTAACCCTTCAGATAATTCGCATGAGTTTCTGCCTGATGAGTAGGAATGAAAATTAAAGAACTTAGTTTATACCTCTAGAGTTATTATTTTTGCTAACATAGCATTTTTGGACAGTATGTACTATATTAGTTGTTAAAACTAGTTTGAATTCAATTGTAAAACCGTGATGAAATTGATGTGGAGTGTTGGACAGTTTTTGATGCTTAGTCTGATGTTATACAGTTCGGTATCAGTTGTATGTTGATCATGTATATCAGTTGATATATGTAAAAAACAGTGTATTTCGGTAATAATATCAGTTTCTGTTGGACAAATTTTAAATATGTTTATTACTTCCGCAAATTAGTATATGATTGATTTGACAAGCATCTTTCCTTAATAAAAACTGACATCATATTGTTTGGACTGGCGTTAGAGCTACAAATAAGATGACAATGTATTTGGATCCTATGTATATTATGTTGTTATCTATATACAGGTGATTGTGGTATTGACAAGAAAAGCTCACATCCAATGGGTTAAGGAATTATTTATTAGATAAATTGATAATTAAAAGATAATAAGTTATGATTATAATTAATGACGAGTTTTAGGACGTGATCCGTCACACATACCTTGTTAATGAACAACAAAAACAAAGTGGTGGTTACCAGAACAAGGGGGAAAAGATTTGGTTAGATGAAAAAACCTCAAAAGTTTATTTGATAATTTGAGTCTTTGCACATGAATTTTAGAGCCTTTCATCAAATCATGCAGAGGTACCAACCTTTCACCTATAAAAAAAAAAAAAAAGTCATTTGCTAATCAAAAGAAAATGTTAAGTTGGTGTAATGACCATCTATCTGTTGCAAACTCTTTCTCATACCGAAAATGTTTATTTGGCAACGCTGATACAGATCCCTGGAAAATTTTTTTATGACATGCTTTTCCACAAACTTGGAAGTACCATGTAGTTGTCATGAAGTTCTCCATATATCAGCAAACAGCAACTAAGTACTGAAGGTAGAAACAACCGAAAATAATTCCTGACACAGAATCTATCTGATTTCTAGAAGGGGCTACTAAACATATACACAAGATCCTTCAACAGTAGTTGAGAATGACAACTAAGCAGCAAATATAAACAAGGAAAAGGAAAATTTACCTTAACTCTGAGTTCCTTCATTGGATGTGGCGTCAACAAAGCCCGGATTGTAGTGACAATAGGCCCCTATAATACATAGTGCGCACAATAAATATCTGGAAGCAGGCACATCAAAAAATCTACAACAAAAACAAGCGATAGATACTCGCCTCCATGCCACAAACAACGATTTGGTCTCCTTCATGAAGAACGCCATTTACCAGAACAACATCGATAGTCATCCCATGACCTTCAACCATCTTGACCTCCAATACAGTACACTGGGAAAATTTTTAAACCCAGAAATTAGAGACCAAATATTTACACCCTCTTATGCAACTAGCTGCACAGAATTGAAGCAATCTTACCTGTACTTCATCACTGAAAGTAAGTTTCTCCACCATAGTTTTCTGTGTCCATTGAACTAACAGTAATAACAAATCAGGGATGCCTTCGCCACTGTCAAGGAGTGAAAAATCCCAGTTAAGTTCCACGATGGCAAAATGATAGATTATAGTAAGCAGGGACTGCCTCTACCAAGTAAAATCTAGTTAGTACCTTATTGCACTAGTTGGAACAATGCTGAAAGTTTCACCCATTTCTTTGTTTCTGTAGTATAATTCAGTATTCAAGCCTTGCTCCTTGAACTGTGTAACAATCTGCAGCAAGACAAATGGACATGTTACCACTGGAGGAGATATCGATAGAGAGACAATCCAAGTTGAAAGGAAACAAAAGCATCACAGGAAGCAAAAAACCATGAGTGCAGTGTGTTACCTGAGTGAGCCTCATATTGAACTCATTTTGTACATCTTTAGACTGTTGTTTCATTGCTTTTATAATTGGTGCATTCCGGCATGTTTTCCACCCATAAAGTCTGTCCACCTTCAAATTTATGAACAACGAAAACAAAATCAGAAATATATATATATACACATATGAAGTAGCTGAGAACACACTGGATTAAGTCACACAAATCTGACCTTGTTTAAGGCAACAATGAATTCCGTATTCCTCATCTTTAGAAGGTTGAGTGACTCGATGGTCTGTGGTTCCAAACCATGCATAATATCCACAACTAGGATAGCAATATCACACAACCCAGAACCTCGAGAGCGTAAATTAGTAAATGACTCATGCCCAGGAGTGTCAATAACAAGGAGACCAGGGACCTTCAACTTTGCATCAGCTTTCAGTTCCTTAGTTCTTTCTCGAATGTTCTCTGCAGGAAAATATGTTGCCCCAATTTGCTGCGTAATCCCTCCAGCCTCACCTTCCTGAACGTTTGTGCCTCTAATACAATCCAGCAGTTTGGTTTTACCAGTATCAACATGACCCATGATACAGCAAATTGGGGACCTTAGTTCTGCTTCACTCTGTTTAGGCTGACTATTAGAACTTGATGCTGTTTTGTTGAAATCAGCATCTTTTCTCATATTTTTATCCGCTGCTGCAACCACATAATGACTTTGCTTATTTTCTGTTGCCTCAGTTTTGCTTAGGTTGGGTGAGGTTGTTTTTTTAGCAACTGAATCTGGTTCTAGAACCGCTGCTGATGGTGCCGCTACACTAGCAGCAGGTTGTGCAGTCCTTTTAATATCTTTTTTATGAACAGGTGCAGGCTCAGATTCAGCCTCTTCATCATCAAATGCACTTTTAACCGGCAAGGCAAGATTAGCATCATCCCAGCTTTTAGCATCCCAATCTTCATCATCTTCTTCTTCCTGGTCTTCTTCTTCAAACCCATTCTCTTTTATTTCAGATGTATCTTCAGCCTTCTCCACAACTCCTCCAGTGTCGTCCCCCTCCTCAATTTTCTCCATTTCCAAGGAATCGACATCTGCCGAAGCCACCTGTTTGTTTTCCTCCTCCTCCACATTTTCATCCTTTGTAGGCTCAAAAGCATTAGTCTGGGCATGATGTGCCTTTGATTTCTTAGTTGAATAAATGGGCCGCTTTGATGGTGCACCGTTGTCCACAGCTGGTAGAGAAATTCCCTTGCTAGCTAGGAATTGATTCCGCATCGCCTCTAGACGACGTTGCTCTTCTTTCTGCTTCCCTGTCAGTAGCCTACCTTCTTGCCTTTTCTTCAGAAGTTTCTCCTTTTCTCTCTCCTTCTTCCTGAGCTTGGCTTCTTCTGCTTGCTTCTCAAGTTCCTCTTGTCTACGCCGTTCCTCTTCTTCCTTCCTCAACCTCTCCTCCTCTTCTCTCTTTTTCCTTTCTTCGGCCTCTTTACGCCTTGCAAGTGCCTCTTGCATTTCCC
>JAODPA010058408.1:0-11276 GCA_025585075.1 Nepenthes mirabilis
TAAGATGGTATATTATAAGTATATTGGTTTATATTGGCGGTAGAATATGTTATATGGAATTATGGATGAGTGTAGTATGCCTGAAGCGCTAATAATCGGTTACGTGATTATTCTTGTATATCATTGATAAAATTCGGTAAAAATATTCTTCGCGTTAACCTTGATGGTGTGCGTATAAGTTTTTGGTACTCTATAGATCAGTAAAGGAGAGTGTACGAAGACTCTACGGTATTGAACGAATAGGAGTTCGTGGGACATTGAGGTAGTTTATACTTTGCCAATACTGATTCCATTCTAGAGATTAAGGTCATTGATATTAATGAGGGATACTTATAACCTAATGACCATCGTAGAAGATGATATCTGGGATATCATTTGGCGAGGGGTATCATAGATGTTATGGCATACTATAGGTACAACCTTTGGGAGGTCTGTAGGGATAGTTGATACCATGGATAACCTCATTGCCCTTACTCAACCGTTGGGGACGTAAATACACGGCTTTTGGTTCACTATGGTAGAATAAGGTCTAGAAAAATTCTTATTATCTCATACAGTCGTGACATCAAATTGGGCAAAAAATCAAATTCTTGTTATTTAGTACAATTGGTTGAAGTCATTGATATTATGGAGGGATACTTATAACTATGTGACCATCGTAGGAGATGATATCTCGGATATCATTTGGCAAAGGGTATCATTGATAGTATGGCATGCTATAGGTACAAACTCTAGGAGGATTGTAGGGATAGTTGATATCATGGATAACCTCGTTACACTTATCCAACCGTTGGGGCGTAAATACGCTGCATTTGGTTCACTATGGTAAAATAAGGTCCATGAAAATTCTTGATCATTCATACAGTTGTGACCTCGTATTGAGTTGATGATCGGATTCAATACAATCCATGTTGTTTCTTGGTATCCAGTTGTTCATATGGCTTTTGAGTCGTGGATACGCCATATTATTGAATCTCGGACAGTAGTTGGTATATTACTTGTTATTATTAATTTTATTCATTATTTATCATTTGAGATGCTTTATTGTACTCTTCTATTATTGTTTATTTTTACTTGTTGGGTATTCAACTTAGTCTTGTATTTTATTGATTTCAGAGTAGACAGGTTGACAGTAGGATAAAAGAGATCGAGTGTTATTAGATAGACTCCGGGCAGAGATGATTTCAGAGACTGAGGCTTCCAAGATAAAGACTTGAGATTTTCGATTTAGTTAGTTTTTGACTTTCATTAGATTTTCTTTATGAGAATTGATATTTTTGGATATCAATATCATTTCTTGAAGTTATCTATTACTGTTTTGGATATTTATTTTATGATATACTTATGATGATTATTGATAGTATCGTAAATGATAGTATTGAGTTCATTTAAATTATTTGATGACGTGTAATTGATGATTTCAGATGATTTGAGATTTTCACCGTAACAGTTCGGGTCGGGTTCGGTGATCTGAGCTCAGGTCATTGCATAGGCTCTCCCCAAACTGGGAACGACCTTTCCTAGTCTCCGCCGTCTTGTGAAACGGAACATATAAGCTTTGAAATCAAGATGAAAAGTTGGTTCCATTGACGTGGAACGCGATACACCTCAAACGCTACTTCTAATAAGGCCTAGGTAGGTTGTTCGCATGATTGTATGTAAGTACTTGTACTCAACTGTCAATCAATAAAATAAGTCTTCCCCTTTATATGTTGTATTTGGCTTCTTTCCTTTTTATATATTGTATGCTTGTATGTCCTTATTGTAGGGTTAGATGATCTAAACTGTCCCTAAGTCGGATGGATTTTCACCCACTCGTTACTAAACCCTGATCATCCAAGCGGCTCATGAGCGGTCGTATTTAAACCCTAATCATCTAGGCGGCTCATGAACGGTGATATTTAAACCTCGATCATCCGAGCGACCCGTAGTTAGTCTAATTTAAACTCTGGTCATCCAAACGGCCCATAAGTGGTAGTATCAAAATTTTGGTCATCCAAGTGGCCCATTCATGGTCAAAATATTTGGGGGGCTTGCACAACACACGTGACAACCTCCTTCACAAGGAGATAGCGTGATCAGTTAACGATGGTCGACATGAGCAAAGCACTCCTCCAAAATTGGTTGCCCAAGTCTACACTTGGAAGGCGCCACGCCACCAAACCTTACTCATACGCGAGTATCAAGCAAGGTTAACATGATATCAACGTTAGTCTTGAGGTCTCCCCAAGGGACCAAGTCATTCGGGAAGTGCCAGAAGCACCTTAAGCAAGGCAGACGGCCAACTTGTGAGCGGTAGAACAAGTTGGCTGGCCAATACAACAGCAAACAATTTGGAAACAACAATTAAGGCGAAAACACGCAACGTCAATAAAAGTACTCATTTTATTGCTTGTGGTGATATACATTTACACCAATAAAAAAAAGAGACTGCAAAAAGCTAAGGAGGCGGTGGTGGTCCTCGACCTCTCTGTGGCTCCCCGTTGAGATTCTCGCGACGTTGGGAAGACCAGTTCGATAGGTCAATAAACTCCACTAGAAAATCAGGAACAACCAGCTGCACAATACGCCGTCTGATATTGATCCCCTCCTATAATGGCGCCGGTATCATGTTTGAGACCTCGTGAGAGCGAATGCGAAGGCTCAACTCATTCTCCAAAGTGGTCATTTGCCCCCCAAGCTGGTCGATGCGTCTTTGGACCCGTTCATTCTCCTCCTTCAAACGGGCATTCTCCTCCTTCAGACAGTTACTCTGCTCCACCAGGCCGGCCACCACAGCATCCTTCAAGCCAGTGTTCTCCTCCATTAACCTGGCATTTTTCGCCTCCAGGCCTGCTAGCACAGACTCCAAGCCAGCAGCATTCTCCTGATACTCTGCCTTCAGAGCCTCCAACTCTACATCGAGCTAGACGATCTCTATATCCATATCGGAGATCACCTTATCTCTCTACCCAAGCGCCTTAATGACTTCACTTGCAACCATATCAGTTTGTGAAAAAGACAAAGGTCAATAATGACAAAATTAAAGGCAAAGCAAGTTACAAAAATATACCTATCAGATCCTTCGCACCGACTTCTCTGGCCTGACGTGCAACTTTTGCTCTGGCGGTGGCAGACAAGGAGTGGACCCCTCCTGAACAGGTCTGGTAGTAACCTCCGTCACAAGCTCCTCCGGCAGCCCCACAGAAAGAGTCTCCATCCCTGATGGCTCTTTGACAGAGGGCTCCTCCTGCACCTTCGGCGTTTCACTAATAGCCTGAATAAGCTCTCCGGCGATTGCGTCCCTTGAGCCTCCTGGAGCTCCGCAAAAGCAGGCTCCTCCAATGGTGCTGCCGTAGCAGACTCCTCAAATGGAGCAACAATCAATACAACTAGAGGCATAGCAGATGCCTCCTTGGGTTCCCTGGATGGCGTCTCCTCCACCAGAACAATGGCCTACTCCACTATAGGCTTTGTAGGGAACTCCACTAACCCCAAACGCTCCGACTGCGATAAGGCCAAAACGACGATGAATTAAACCTGGCCCTAAAGGCATCATCAGTAGGCTCAACACCACCCAGATCAGATCTATCGCCAACTCCCAAAAGCTAGCCGGCCATCACGCTCCCTAGCTCGGGGGAGGAGGACGAAAAGGGTATCACCATTCTCTTCACCCTATAACCCTCAGGAGACCCCTCACTAGACAACTCTCTGATCATAAGGGACCTTGCCTTCCTCTTTTTGGGTGGCTCTCATCTTCTCTTTCGGAGGAGGAGGCCCCCACTTGGTGGCGGTCTAGATTTCGGGCACTTTGCCCCACTCCTTGGCCAACGACTAGGACTCACCCACGTGAATAAAGAAATATCGGTTCTTCTAATTCTTCAAAGAGTCGTATATGGCGGTGCCTACCTGGAGACCATCGTGTGAGGTCAGGGAGATCTACTCTGTTCCCTGGTTGTACTTGAACAGCCCTCTGACCATCGCCACCGTCAACTACCTTGAATGATGACGAAGGAATACATAGAAGGAGCACAAATAACGTACCGCATTTGTATGGAACTGTGCGATTGGGATTTGAAACGCTCGAAAAATCGTTAGCAATTCGTTGGGGACGGGAACGTGTAGACCACTCCTCAAATGGGCATCGTAGATGGTCATGTAGCCTTTAAGCGGTAGGAACGCTTTGTCATCCTTCCCAGGTATTTGAAATTCCACCTCCTTAGGAATATTGTATTCCATGAACAACTCCTTCACGTCACATTCGTTAAGGATCGAAGCAATATCAGCAACAGAGGAAGTCATGGATGTGGAAATGAAAGAGGTAGCAAAACACTTAGGGTTTTTAGGCAAAGGAAGACGAAGAAAAGCGTGGAAAAATTCAAAAAGAAAATGGACGGGCAATTTAAAGGCCAGAGTGAATACAAAGCACACTAACCGTTTCGTAAACGTGCGCCATCATTGCTACCACGTGTCGTTTCTTAAATGGATACCGTCGAATCAGATCCCCTGACGTATTAATTATCGGGATCTTGAATTCACAGCGTGCAACACGTGGCTGCCTTTTCATCTGACAGGTCGGCTAATGATGGCGCATCATTCCAACTCCCACAAGTCCTCCGAATTTTGACCTAGACGGTCAGCAAATCCGACCAATATTTTCTTCACCAAGTTGTCTAGATGTTGGCCTAGACGGTCAACTAATCTAGTCAATGTGCCCTTCCACAATTCTCCGGAGTTTGGCCAGACGGTCAACGAATCCAGTTAATGAGCCCTTCCACAGCTCTGCCCGCAGTCTAGTAGACCGTAACGGAAGACAGCCAGACACGTCCCATCATGAATACGCTGGAAGTTAGAATTCAGATCACCAGTATGAAGGGCTAGTGATGGGTACGCCCATAGTGGGCTGGCCCAGGAGGAGAAACAGCCCAAATCCATGAAAGCCCATATACAAGCTTGGACGGTCAACGCTAAGCGTTGATTGGATGAGAGGTCAATTAGGCAGTAAACAGGCTCCCCATGAGACGGTCAATATTTCTATTAACCGAAAGTACTACAATAGGCCAGCCCAAGAGAGCAAGTCTCACGTGAGTAGGCCTAGTTGGGTCCACATCTCCGTACACGACCAACAACGGCTCCTTTTCTTGATTTCGTGCCTTTCCACAAGGTAATCTTTACTGTAACGGGTACCAGTAGATTCAACGCACATCTCATGAGGAAAGAGCCAAATTCTCTCTTCCTGTCCATTACAGACCCTAACGGTAACAAGATGTGAAAGGAATGCGAGTAATCCTGAGAGCCATTGCTCGACAGGAAAGGAAACAATCCCAACAGATTGCAGAAATCAAACATTCCTGTCCAAGGAAGGTCGCCCGACAGATTGCAAGAATCAATCCTTCTTACCTAAAGAAGGTCGTCCAATATTTCATCTATGAAATCCCATGGAGTCTTCACTCCAGAGAAGGCTCACTTTTAAGACAACAACGCTCACTGTTGAGATCATACATGCCAATTTATTAGACTTCAAATGCTCCCTTCTCCTTTAAAAGCTTTCATAAGTGTTCTGATAATTCTTCAAACTCTCATGTTTACAGAACTCAGACTTATCATCTCTCTCTCTATGTTCCTTGTGAATACAGAGCTGAGAGATTGTGCTCCACACGAGCCACATGAATGCCTCTCACGTCTAAGAAACCAAACACCCATATCAAACGCTCTTCATCTTCTTTCCGCTCTCATTTCTATTTACTTTCTTTAAAGTTGAAGGCTGATTATTGACTTGAGCGTCGGAGTATTTTCGGTGGGACAACATCTCGCCGACTCTTGACCTCTTGTTTGCTGCAGTGGTGTGTAGGGTCCAAACTAGGTGAATGGAGTTGGATTCACACGATCAAGTCGACCCGAATTTGTTCAAAATTTAGATCCAGGGACGCATCACATAACATCTGATATAAAGTGTCAGCATTATTATACGTGACTTTCTAAATTTTTGCATTCTTCATACTGCTAATGGCAAAGGCTGAATTTTTTATGGGGACTGTCCACCAGCATTATCTGGTGGGGACTGTCCACCAGCATGAAGGCCGATTTGATACTCTTTCGACCGCCATCGAACACTTCCAACAGCCAGTCACCGACGTCAAACAGTCAGTCACCGACGTCCAACACACCCTCTCCGAAATGCGACAAACTCTCGCTCGCATGGAGCGATAGACCATACTCTCATCAAATCCTCCATTATTGCCTACACCCACTTCGTTTACACCAAACCCTACATCACACTCTCAATCCGTCACACAAACCTTACCTCTCGTGTTATCATCGCCATCAGAGGCAACGATGCGTCTACCCAATTCAGAGATTGCATTTTTCTTCGGTGAAAACGTCATCGGATGGTTGTTTCAGGTAGAACGGTTCTTCCTGTACCACGGAACACCGCCGGAGCAAAAACTTACTGTGGCTACATTTTACATGACTGGAGCGGCATTACAGTGGTATCAGTGGATGCATATAACACGCCAACTGCTAACCTGGGAGATTTTTGCTAGGGATCTAGTGCTTCGCTTCGGTCCTTCGTCATACTTGAATCCTGAAACCATACTTTACAAACTGCGGCAGAGCACGAACGTCACTGCATATATGGCCGAATTTGAGTCATTATCTACACGAACGCCAGGTTTGTCGACCACGAATCTCTTAAACTGCTTTATATTGGGCCTCCGGGATGAAATCTGGAGGGAGCTCCTTCTTCTGAAACCCATGACCCTACTAGATGCCATTGGTATGGCCAAGCTGGTAGAGGAGAAGTTGAACGCCAGCCGAACCAGTTTTCCTTGACCAGCCCTTTCCAAACCTTCTAGGCTTACGGTTCCACCCATAGGTAAACAACCCCTTCCTGCTCTTCCACTAAAACAACTGAGTCCGGCGGAAATGGCTGCCCGTCGCAGTCGGGGATTGTGTTTCAATTTTGATGAGAAGTTCACCCCAGGATACCGATGCAAACCCCCTCAATTCTTGTGTCTGATCACAGAGGAGGAGGAAAGCCATTTTTCCCCTGTTCCAAGTCTGGAGGTGGAACCTGTGGAACCGGAGGGACCTTATAATCCTCCTCCAGAAGTTGAAACCTTAACCCCCTCACCAGACCAGATGCCCACAATTTCATTACATGCTCTCGAAGGTCACTTTGTGCCTACTACCCTATGCCTCCAGGGACAAATAGCAGGCCAACCAGTAGTGATTCTAGTCGACAACGGATCCACACACAATTTTCTGCAAACTCATATGGCAAAATATATGGGTGTGGCCATCGAACCATCTCATCATCTCAATGTTACAGTGGGCAATGGGGACTCACTCAAATGTGAGGGGTTATGTAAAAGAGTTCAGATCACGTTGGCCGATTCCACTTTCAGCGTTGATCTCTACCTCCTTCCCATTTATAGTGCGGATATTGTATTCGGTGTCCAGTGGCTTGCATCAATTGGTCCGATGCTGTTTGATTACCAATCATTGTGGATGAGTTTAAATCATGCCGGCACTAAGATCACATTACACGGCGTGCCTTGAGCTTCTGTGGCCACAATGACCCTGGGCCAACTGAGGAGAGGGAACACTACCCAATCGGTTGCTTCCTACTTCCAGTTGACTATCCTACCGGCTCAAGAAACACCCTGGCTAAATCAACCAGCCCTACCTGATCCAGCCACCCAGTCTTCTGGGGGCAATCCTCCCCAGTTCACTATCTCCCGCAATGACCTCCTATCCTCCTACACTGATGTTTTTGCCATTCCGTGGGGATTACCTCCTCACCGCAATTCTGACCACAGGATACCCTTACAGCCCAATAGCACACCGGTCAACGTCCAGCCATATCGATACCCCCATTTTCAAAAAGCTGAAATGGAGAAGCTCATAAAGGAAATGTTGGATGCTGGCATTATCCAGGCTAGCACTAGTCCTTTTTCTTCGCCTGTGCTGCTAGTTAAAAAGAAATGCAGCAGTTGGAGGTTCTGTGTTGATTATCGGGCTCTCAATGCTATTACCATTAGAGATCGCTTCCCCATTCCTACCATAGATGAATTATTTGATAAGCTACATGGAGCCTGTGTCTTTTCAAGGCTGGACTTGCGTTCGGGGTACCACCAACTATGAGTACATGCTGCGGATGTGCACAAAACAACATTCCGGACACACGAAGGTTATTACGAGTTTCTCGTGATGCCCTTCGGCCTCTCCAACGCCCCATCCACATTTCAGTCCGAGATGAACTCCATTTTTTGGCCGATCCTACGGAAATATGTACTAGTCTTCTTTGATGATATTTTGGTGTACAGTCATTCTTGGGAACTTCACTGCCACCACCTTTCCTGCACACTGCAGATTTTAAGGGAGCAATCTCTCTTTACCAAATAGTCTAAATGTGAATTCAGGAGAACTTCAATTGCCTATCTGGGTCATGTTGTATCAGCCAAGGGCTTCACAGTCGACCCAACCAAAATTGAGGTAGTGCAAAACTGGCCTGCACCCACTACCATCACTCATTTAAGGGGATTTTTGGGGTTAGCAGGCTACTATTGGCGTTTTGTAGACCGTTACACCCAAATTGCAGCCCCGCTCACCAAACTCTTGTGCAAGGATGCTTTCATGTGGACCCTTGAATCTGAGGGAGCTTTTCAGGCTTTAAAATTTGCACTGGTAGCCATGCTTGTGCTGACACTCCCAAACTTTACCCAACCTTTTGTGGACTAGACTGATGCATCAGGAGAGGGTATTAGGGCTGTTCTGATGCAAGATGGGCATCCCCTTGCTTTCTTCAGCAGGCTGCTGTGCCCTCGAATGAAAACAGCGTCCACCTACGTTTGAGAACTCTATGCAGTTGTCGAGGCGGTAAAAAAATGGCGACAATATCTGCTGGGCACATGGTTCACCATTTCAACGGATCACCAGCCCCTTCGCGCCCTACTAAAACAGACCATCCACACCCTGAAGCAGCAAAAATGGATCACCAAACTACTCGGATACGATTTTGAGATAGAATACAAGCCGAACAAGGAGAACCTACCAGCGGATGCTCTCTCACGGCTTCCTGCTGCTTCCTACCAGGCCATGCAGGCAGTTTCTAAACCTGTGTTGGTCTTATTAGAGGCTCTCCGCAGGTTTTACAGCACCCACGGCCCTTCCGCGGATCTGCTGACATCTATTCAGAACCGCCCGAAAGATTTTGAACACTACACGGTGCGGGATGGTCTTGTATTATTCCGGAACAGGCTCCTGGTGCCCAAGGACTTAGCTCTAACCGAATTGATTCTACAGGAGTTCCATGATTCCCCTATTGGAGGACATGCAGGAATTCAAAGAACCTTCGCCCGAATCTCCACTAATTTCTATTGGCTGCACATGCCTGAAGACATTCGAGGTTACATTAAATGGTGTTCCATCTGTCAAGAGGTGAAGCCCATTAACACCGCCCCTCAAGGGTTGTTGCAGCCCTTGCTCATCCCTGGCAAGATTTGGGACTCACTGTCAATGGATTTCATTACCCATCTACCGGCATCCGGAGGAAAAACTGTTATCTTTGTAGTGGTTGACGACTATCCAAATATGCCCACTTTGTGGCTCTCAGCACTCACTTTAGTGTTGAGCAGTTGGCTGAAGTCTTCGTGAAGGAAATCTGCCGGTTGCATGGGCTGCCCAGCGAAATCATATCTGACTGGGATCCCCTTTTCATAAGTAAATTCTGGAAGGAATTATTCAAATTGCAAGGGACCGCCCTGTTCCATAGTAGCGCCTATCACCCTCAATCCGATGGGAAAACTGAGGTAGTCAACCGATGTTTGGAGGATTATTTGCGGTGTTTTGCAGCTGAAAATCCAGCCACCTGGGTGCAATTCCTACCATGGACCGAATGGAGTTACAATACAGCGTGGCACTCAACCATCCAAATGAGCCCGTTTGAGGCTGTGCACGGTAGATCACCTCCGGCCCCAACAGATTATATTCAGGGCACATCAACCATTGCCGCTGTGGATGAGCATCTCTCAACTAGAACTGGGCTATTGAAACAGCTTAAAAATAATCTCCAACCCGCTCAACTCCGCATGAAAAATCAGGCGGATGCTCATCGGACGGATAAGGAGTTCAACGTGGGAGAATGGGTCTTTGTCAAATTGAAACCTTACCGGCAAACTTCACTCAAGCAGCGGCAGTCTAATAAACTCGCCAAGAGGTATTACGGCCCTTTTCAGATCACGGAACGTGTGGGAACAATGGCATATCGATTGCAACTATCCGAATACTCCCGTATCCACAATGTTTTCCACGTATCCCTACTTAAGAAGAGCCATAACAACCCTCCCAGCTCTCCAGGGACTCTGCCACATGATGCCTTAGGCTCCCAGCCTATTATATTTCCTTCTTAGATTATTGGGTTTCGTAACATTATGCAGCGCAGCCACATTGTACCTCAACTCTTAGTACAGTGGCAGTGTCAAGCTGCCGAGGATGCTACTTGGGAGGCAGCAGCCGATTTCCTTCGGGATTTTTCTACCTTCAACCTTGAGGACAAGGTGGAATTTGATGGAGGGAAAAATGTTACTGGACTTGTTACCGATGGTCCAGCAGCCCCTACACAGAGGCAAAGCGTCCGTGCAGTCCCTCCTCCCCAACGATTTCATGATTTCGTTTAAGGATTTCTATATTACACTAGTACAGGCACATTCATACATCACATATACACTACACATAGGAGAGATATATTTCACATTACACATACATAGTTTATAATTAGTTAAATGTTGGTGGAGCGCATGCTAGTGCTAGTAACTGTAGGAACCCCGTGGTCCACTTCCCGATTGCATCCGGTTTCCCACTTCCCTTTTCCCATATATTTACTGTGGCTGAAAGGTAAAGGTAAATAATAGATATCCTTCCGTTCTCATTCTGATTTTGCATCTCTCTCTCTCTCTCTCTCGCTCTCTGTCTGCACACACCCTTCTCTGTTCATGAACCAGATCTGAGTATTTGGTGAAGGAAGCCCCAAATTTGAGACAATCAGCAGCTAGATAAGAGTCTGGTATCACTTTCAATTTTAAATCATTTATCAAGCAGATTTCTAAATCAATCTGGCCTTAAAATAAATATAAAACTTTTAAATAACCTAAATTAAGAATGAAAATGAGTTGAGATCATGTTGCTGGAGCTCAACCCAAAGACACTTTATACATATTTCACATCTATAATCTAAACTCATTTAAATAATTTTAAAATGATAATTATGATGATGATGATGATGATGATTATTA
>JAODPA010058419.1:0-11276 GCA_025585075.1 Nepenthes mirabilis
AACAAGGATAGCTCGGCGTCCTTAATCTCTAAGGTTTGGGCTGATTCGATCGCCACACGTCTGGCCGAACGGGAACTTCTGGGAAGGGAAGGAAGGGAGGAGGGGGGACCAGAGGGGGCCTTAACCAATTGAATCTCGTTAAGAAGGGGGGCCTTAACCAATTGAATCTCGTTAAGAAGGGGGGGTTCACCAGAAGGCAGGTTCTGAGAGGTGCAACAGTGATCCCCAACAAGGGGAGTTTCACAAGGCGGGACTGGAGCATCACCAGATAAGGTGGAGCCTGGGGCAGGCACCACTGGATAGTTTGCCGCAGAATTCCCATTTCCAACAGAAGTGGAGAGCAGGGAGGCTGCTTCTGGACTTGTCAAAGCCGCGAAGGAATTGGAGTCTAGGGCGGTAGGTCTAATCCCATCAATGTCAGGCAGAGAGGTGAGTTTAGCCTTTGGGGATGGCAAGGGTCCAGTAGTTAGGTTCTGGGTCGCAGAATTGCCTTTGGGACTCAAGGGGTCTTTTTTTCCGGAGTCCAAGACAGCTTTTGCAGAGGTGAGAGGGAGCCCAGAAGGATTGGTTTTGTGGGGCAACTTGTTGTGGGTATTAGAGGTTCTAGGTAAACGACTAGAGACAGATTGGCCAGGCTTCCACGGGTATTCCACCACCACATCAACCCCTAAAGAGACATCAGAGTGGCTCCCGCAGTGAACTCTGATTTTCTCAGGTAAATCAGATGAATCTGAGACTTCAACACAGATGCACGCGACCTTAAGCCGGTCTCTTTTGGCAGTAGAAGCGTCCAATAGAATCGGTTTCCCGATTGCGCTGGCTATCCAACTAAGCCCCAGGGGGGTCCAAAAGTGAACCGGAACACCTTTAAGGTGAATCCATAAAGGGAAGGATTTATGGAGCTCTTTGGAAAAGGCAAGTTCCGGAGTCCATATCTTCAGAAAGAGAGGGCGGCCGGCAAAGGTCCAGGGACCGTGCTTAAGGCATTCTTGCATCTGAATGTCATTTGCAAACCGGAAGAGAAAGAAATCATTTTCCATCTCTGCAATTTGAGTAATCCCAAACTTAGCCCAGATTTTTCTGGCAATATGGTTAACTACGAAGAAATTAAGGGGGGCCTCATAGAAGTAGCCCACAAGGGAGGATTTCCAGTCTGCATTACCGTGCTGAATGACTTCAGCAGGGGGAAAAAGCTCCAGAATGGAGCCTTGGGGGGAGGGGGGAGGGAAGTATTTCAGAGAGATACCTGAATCGACGGAGTCTTTGGAAACGACGGAGGCCCACGAGGGCTTGGATAGCGTGACCTTTGGAGAGGTCTCAGTCTCAGGAGACAGGGACGAGCAACCAACCGCAACAGAAGGGGGTTGCGTAGAGACAGAGGCAACCCTAGAAGGAGGAGGGAAGGAGCGAGAAGGTGAGGATGGAGGGGAAGGCAAGGAGGGGTTAGAGGAGGAGGAGGGAGCAGAGGAGGGAGTCGGAAGAAGAGGGGGGGAATCGTCAGAAGGACGGGTGGAGATTGAGAGGGAGGCCGGCGCCATGGGCGCCGGAAGCAAAAGGAGAGGACGGAGGCAGAGCAGGCAGAATCGGAAAATGGGGAAGAGAGAAGCGAGAGCTTCTCTCACTAGGCAGGTTTTTTCAAAGGGGTGCCACACCTAAACTCGACGAAAATCAAGATATACAACCTGCTTATATACACATGTACAGAGCATACTTGATATCCATACCTCAGACTTATGACCACAACACAATCACAAGACCAGTACAAGCACGCAACTAAGCAAATATCATAAATCACATCCCACACAAGACATCCACATGATCCTAGATGTCATCTATGTCATATTTCAACAATCCTAACTACTATACCAAAATCATTTGAGAGATGCCTGCTAGAACCTATACCAAAACCAGAAAACATATAGTGGAAGCAACTATATCCTTACCAGAAACATGCAAAAGCATAAATACTGTTCTGACAGAATATAATACATATCATAATCATTTATACATAATCCTCCTTCAAGATCAAGATTTTACAATAACGTCATCACGGACCCAAGTCTTCAAAACTCTAAGGCTCCAGATCTACCTTGCTAGCTCTAGCTTGGCCTGATTATCCAATATTTTCTCTATATCCTTTTTTGGAGGGGGAAATAAAATAGTAAGGAAAATCCTAGCAAGGTACTAAAACATGCAGAATATAATGCTCTCGTGTAGAGCATAATGCAGTAAAGCGGATACAATTGCATTTAAAGTATAAATGCAATAAGACAATAATTATGAAAAAATTAGTAGAATATAAATGTAGAAGATCATAGAAATTGCCAGGGAAATAAAAATATATACATAATTCACGAGGAAAGCATAGTTTCATATAAACAGGTCTCAAAAAACATAAATCATGCTTTCAGACTATAACATGAATATGCTAGGGCAGAAAATCACGTTAATATCAGATCAGAAGAATAGAAGTAGTTCATGAAAACAAGAAGAAAGCTTGATTCTACTTAAACATGTACCGAGGTTCATAAAACAGTTCCAAATCTCATATGTTTCTTCAGAAATTCCAGTTTAATGTCCTAGGGACCCTACTAGCATACTCTACTAGTCGGGGGCAAATAATTGGGAATAGATTGTGTTTTTGCTGCACAATTAAAGTCCAGTATCAGTGACAATATAGGGACCGATTGTGTTTTTGGACACACAATTCAAAGCCAATGGAGGATTTCTGACCTCTAGAGTCAGTTCAAGTAGAGCCCCGAGGAAGGGCAAACCACGCAAAACTCCATGGATAAAGTTATCTTCGATTACCACCGTAATGTCCTAAGGCATGCCGTATAGCCTCACTTGACTGTATATCAAACCTGGGTCCTAATTGACAGAATCAAAAAATAGTTTTCTTCTTCTTTTCTAAGCTTGTAACTTATCAGACTTTAGAAATTAGTAAGGATTTCACCACTAATCCTTCAGAATACTCTAGAAATCCACATAAATATAACAGTGCGGTTCCGTGTAAATTTCTCAGTTATAAATCATAACATGAATAGTACTCTTTTATAAATTAACTGTCACATATAAGAAATTATGGATTTTAAACATTAAATCCCATCATTTTCGTGCTTAGGGTTTCGATAAATATTCCAGACATAAAATGGATACCAAACACATGCATTTATATGAAATTGAAGCCAGATAATACAGTATATAAATGTAAATTTGAAATCTGTCTGATTAATTTGAGAAACAGGCTTTATTTGTACAGAACATGGAGAAACATGCTTATAGAGCGTAAATACAGTTGCAGAGATATTAAAACACTGTAAAAACGATATATAACATCCGGAGTACACTTACCTGAGTCTGATCTACAATTATTTTTCCCTGAATCAGATCGGTCGATTTTCCCCCTTTCCTTCTCTTTTCCCCTCTTCCTTCTTCCTCTCTTCGTTACTGTCTGGTCTGTTTTGCCCCTCTCTCTCCTCAATTCCTCTTTTAAAACAAGGAAAACAGGGTCACGTGACTCACCCAAGGGCCAACGCTCGGGCGGTGCCTCTGACAAAATGGCCCCTCTTTTTGTACTGAGCACTAGTCTCGTAGGCTACTGCGCTCCCACTCTGCCTAGGGCACCCTTCAAGCGGGCCCTTGTGCATTTTTGTGCCTCACCGGTGCTCGAGCACACGGCAAGCGCTGGTCCCCCCTTTGGCCAATATCGCTCTTTTTTTCTTTGATACCAAATTTTCCAATATACTTAATCCCAAACATAATTTTCATCCACATAATTATTCTATAATTATTACGTTTTGAGATCGGGATCTCATACTCTCCCCCACTTACAGAAATTTTATCTTCAAAATTTAACAAACCTTGAATTTCACAATCAATGAACCTTCCTAACATATCCAAATCATTTCTAGATTCAGGCGGTTATCCTATAAAAATCATAATTTTCCAATTTGTTCTGATCCTTATCATTTGACATGTCTTATTAGGATCCAAAGCTACTAAGTCCGAAGACAAATCTATTTCATTATCCACTTTTCTAACTTAGTTCCAAATCTTACACAAGCAAAATACTTCATTTCATTTCATACTAAACCTCAAGATTGAGCATTTCTTGTGAACATCACGTTAGACCTTAATACATAGACTGGTTCCTCACTCTTATGTTATGCCACTCTGATCAGTCATTTAGTTTCAAATTGTTCGATTTTAGTTTACCATCACCATCACAACCTAACATCACAATTCCTTTACCGAGCTTAGTTGATATCCCAACATAAATTTCAAGTCACAACTAAACTTCAAAAGTGGGATACACTACATCCAATTCAATTCGTTGGCATGTCATTGAAATGACATTTCCATCAGACATATATTCCATTTCGAACACCTAATTACATAGTGACCTTGATCAAAACTGATTTTAACATAGCTTTATCACGAAAATAATCCTCACATATCCTCATTTCACCACAGAAGAAAAGTCCTAACTATAACAGTCACTATAATTCAATACAATTTTAAATCATTACCTAAAATTTCAAGGCTTTAACAATTTACAGCCTCAGAATCTCAAAACTTCTACACCGAGCAATTTCAAATCATATTGGCATACTGATAAGGCCATTGATTAAACTTGAACACGTCCTTCATAATCATGATTAGTGGGTTATTCTAATATGGAACCACAAGGGCTTCCTATTTCAAACTTTACATCTCCCACATTTCAGATACGATTGTGCTTTCCCCAACTTAGAAATGTGACATTTTGTTTTGCCCAAGCATTTAAGTCTACCCATAATTTCCCTTTTTTGTTCTTCCACAAAATACCGAAGTTCATTGGCATAACCCTTAGACAGGTCTATACGCTTACAAAATCTCAAGGTCGACTTTGATCATAACATAACCATTCAGATTCCTAATTTATTAGGAAAAGCTATCTCCCAAGGTAATACTCACAAAATCTCAAACAGAAAATTCCAATGATTAAATTCAAACCACAGAAGGGTAACTCTAACAAGGGATTTCTTTTCCCATTTAACCTAGGGACATCGATCCACAAGCAATGCTGGAGAGCATAACCCTAGATTTTCCTTAACAATAAGAGAGTCTATCATTATAATCCTTAAATAAACTGCTTCGCTTGTGATCTCCTAATGTTACCTTTCCATCATAGCATAATTATTAATCCTTGAGATTATTAGATCAGAGTTATCTTCGAAGCAATTCCACATATTCCTAAATGAAAATTTTTGATATTGGCTGTTGATCTAGATATTCACTTTTCCCGAATCATATTGAGATCCACCTATTACAACCTTCAACTTTTAGGTTCACAAGCCTTTAATTCCTTCTAAGGAATTATCTCTAAATCCTCAAAAATCTCATCATGAAATTTTTATTACAAGAGGAGCAATTTAATCTCATGAACACCTCCCCCACTTTGCTTGTAGGTGATTATTTATTAATGCAAGATGACGAAATCCAAATCTTTCTTAAAGGCATTACCATCTATGCCAACTTCTTAGTCCATTAGTTAAATCCTACTTTTCAGAAGCTCTAAGCCTCCTCAACAGCACCTAACCATTGCTCTTTCAATTTCATACCATTCTTAGAGACTAAAGCCAATTTCAATCGCTTCAAAACTGCCCATTAAAATAGATTGGCTGGGTTTTTTCCTTCAACTACATACATTCTCAAACTTTCCTGGCTATATTCTCGAGTGGTCATCTACTGACTTCAAAAGGGTAGTCCATTTTCAATTTAAACTCAATACCTGTCCTCAATTCAATTGACTTTGCCTATCGTTCAGAATGCCTAACCTAATTATAAAGTATCATATCTCTTCGATACAATTTACAAAAGCATCCTCGAGCACATCTCAATTCCTGAGAGAATATGTATAACCCAAAAAGATTCCAAAGGGGTTAACATCACAAAGGCAAAAATCCACAAATTCTAGATATTTACCTTGCACAAAAACACTACTGAGACAATTATTCCAAACTTTCAGCACAATCCCCAATTACCATTGAAACCTTAACATTTAGTAACTTAATAGCTCATAGCCAAGCGAATTTATTCATTCGATTCAGACCACTCAACTTTTCACAAGAATCTAACTAAAACCCAGGGACCTTATCGTTCAATCAACCTCAAACAAAATCACCGGGGTTCTCCTTTCATATTTTCATAACCATACTTGTTCCGATAGTCAAACCGGTTCGTAGTGATCATTCACCTATCTTACGAATATCTCAATCTTAAGGACTCCAAATATCAATCCATTAACTCTTTGGTTAACCACATTTTCAAAGTTCTCCAAATATCTTCATTGATGCTATTTGAATCCTCAAGATCATTACTGATCTCAGCACAACCTCAATAGTAACATTATTTGGCGGTCAGAAAATAAGATAGGCAAATCTTTCCCTTCAACAGTTTTCTCTAATTTCCTCATTCACTTAATAACTCTCCGAGTATTGCCTAATATGCCATCTATACTTAGCAAACACCTCATCGGTTCCATTACTTCTTTTGCAATTCATCTGATAATTCAAAACCTACTATCTCAATTGCAACTCAGATCATTCTTTTCAAATCATTGATTCTAGTGGGGCAATTTCCCTACTGGATCGCCTCAATAGCCCATCAAAGCTAATTTATTCACAAACCCAAACTGGACATCAACATTCACACTTCCTTTAGACAAGGGTTGCCCCTCAGGGATTGACACCAACAAATTTTATTATGAAATTCAAAACACATGTAAACTTATTTCCTAGTCATCATTAACTGGCTTCACCATTTGGCCACCCAAAAATATTCAATAAAGAAAATGGTCCTTTTTAAAACCAATTACTCCCGAAAACATCCCAAGAAATGAGGTGTGACACTCAGAAACCCACAACCAGCCTTTCCCTTCCTTAGCTGGCTAAACTTTACCTGGACAATCAAGAACCTTAGTTACTTTCTTCAATACATTAAGCTTAGCTTATAATTAATCCACAAGTTGATTAACTCAACCACTCTTATCCTTACTCAACTCAAAACGGTTCCACCTGAACCTTCAACCTATTTCGATTCTCATAATCACTAAGCCTCACTCCATTTCTATTCTGAATCATTTTGGCCTTAGATCATATTACCTTAAACATAAGCCTAAAATTCAAACCAATCAACCTAGACCCGAGGCCACCGTAAATCAATTTAATCATTCAGCCTAATCATTAAATTCAAACTCAAGTCAATCCTAACTTATCCAAGCTAGAGCACCAAGGATTTCCTAACCTAACTTATTCGGTCTATGTCTATCCCTACCTATTTGGTCAGTCAGGATCATTTCCTAAACTTTTGTGTATGATTTAGAACATTCCTAAGACATCTCATTTTCTCTGATACCATTTGTGATGGAACGGATTCTAATTCTCATAGGATATACAACCTACTTATTTACACCTGTACAAAGCATACCCAATATCCAAACCTCAGATGTATGACCACAACACAATCATAGGACCAATACAAGCACGTAACTAACCAAATATCATAATTCAGATCCTACAACACACATACACAGTATCCCAGATGCCATCCATGACATATTTCAACAATCCTAACTATCATACCAGAATCATATGAGAGATGCCTGCTAGGACCCCTACCAAAACTAGAAAACATATAGTGGAAGCAACTATATCCTTATCAGAAACATGCGGAAGCATAAATACAATTTTGATAGAATATAATACATATTATAACAATTTATACATAATCCTCCTTCAAGATTAAGATATTTACAATAACATCATCATAGTCCTAAGTCTTCAAAACTCCAAGGCTCCAGAACTTCCTTGCTAGCTCTAGCTAGGTCTGATCATCCAATATCTTCTTTATATCCTTATCTAGAGGGGGAAACAAAATAGTGAGCTGAAGCCCAGCAAGGTACTAAAACATACAGAATATAATGCTCTCGTGCAGAACATAATGTAGTAAAGCGAATATAGTTGCATTTAAAGAATAAATACGATAAGACAATGATTATGGAAACATTAGCAAAACATAAATACAGAAGATCGTAGAAACTGCCAGGGAAATAGAAATATATACATAATTTGTGAGGAAAGCATAGTTCTATATAAACAAGTCTCAGAAAACATAAATCATGCTTTCAGGCTATAACATAAATATGTTAGGGTAAAAAACCACGTTAATATCAAATAAGAAGAATAGAAACAGTTCATGGAAATAAGAATAAAGCATGCTTGTACTTAAACATGCATCGGGGTTCATAAAACAGTTTCAAATCTCACATGTTTCTTTAAAAATTCCAGTTTAACATCCTTGGGACCCAACTAGCATACTCTACTAGTCGAGATGGTGAATAATCGAGAATAGATTGTGTTTTGCCACACAATAAAAGGCTAGTATCAGTGATGGTATAGGGATCGATTGTGTTTTCGGGCACACAAATCAAAGCCAACGGAGGATTTCTGACTTGCAGAGTCAGTTCCAGTAACGCCTTGAGAAAGGGCAGACCACGTATAACTCCATAGATAGAGTTATTCTAGATTACCACCGTAATGTCCTAAGGCATGCTACAGAACCTCACATAATTGTATATCAGTCCTGAGTCTTAATTGATAGAATTAGAAACAGTTTTCTTCTTGTTTTCTTAGCGTATAACTCATTAAACTTCAAAAATCAGTAAGGATTTCACCATTAATTCTTCACAATACTCCAAAAATCCATAGAAACTTAATAGTGCGGTTCCGTGTAAATTTCTCAATTATAAATCATAACATAAATAATACTCTTTTACAAATTAACTGTCATATATCAGAAATTATGGATTTCAAATATTAAATCCCTTTATTTTTGTGCTTAGGGTATAAATATTCTGGACATAAAACGGATACCAAACACATGTATTTACATGAAATCGAAGTTAGAAATTACAATATATATATGTAAACATAAAATCTGTGTGATTAATCGATAGAAATAGGCTTTATTTATACATAACATGAAGAAACATGCTTTTAGAGCATAAATAAAGTTGCAGAGATATTAAAACACTGTAAAAACAGTATATAACGTCCGAAGTACACTTGCCTGAGCCTGATCTTCGGTTATTTTTACCCGAATCAGATCGGATCGGTGGATTTTTCCCCTTTCCTTCTCTTTTTCCCTCTTCCTTCTTCCTCTCTTCGTTGCTGCTGGATCGGTTCTGCCGCTCTCTCCCCTCAATTCCTCTTTTAAAACAAGAAAAAGATGGTCACAAGACTCACCTAAGGGCCAGCACTCCAGTGGCCCTCAAGTGTCCTCGAGCGGCGCCCCTCGCAAAATGGTGCCTCGTTTGGCGCTCGAGCAGCGCTCGTGTGCCAGCCTCATAGGCTATCGAGCTCCTGCTCCACCTAGGTCACCCTTCAAGTGGGCCCTTGCGCATTTTTGTACCTCACTGATGCTCGAGCACATGGTGAGCACTGGTCCCCCCTTTGGCCGATTTCGCTCCTTTTTCCTTCAATACCAAATTTTCTACTATACTTAAGCCCAAATATGATTTTCATCCACATAATTATTCCATAATTATTTTATTTCGGGATTAGGATCTCACACCTTGTCTCTTCCAAATTCTTCCAACTCTCTTTCTCACTAACTAGCTCAGTTTATATATAGAATGGGTTCAGTGGGACCAAGTGGGGTAAGTTACCTACTTGGTACTTTTCTTCTAGAAGGTCAGTGGAGTAGGTAGGGGCAATTTACTTACTCTGATTAGATTGAAGTAGTTGGATCTACTCCAACTTTTATCAAGGTCGGTCTTTATAAATTTCAATTTACTCCGGCCATTAGCATGTTTAGTTAAAGCATTTTACTATAGAAATGTTACTTTAAAATTTACTTCTGCATTTTATTTTAGAATTCACTCTGGCCTCTACCACCTCACAAATCACTCTAGCCTCCATCAATCCTTTAAATCACTCTGGCTTCATCATGCTTCCATAATCACTCTGACCTCCATCACCTCACAATTCCACTCCGGCCTCCTCTTGCCTCCATTATCACTTCGGCCTCCATCACTGCACAATTCACTCCAGCCTCTATCACCTCACAAATCACTCTGGCCTCCATCAATCCTTCAATTTTACTCTGGCCCTTAAGAGGTCATAAGGCCACTCCGACCTCAAGGGTGCACAAGGCCACTTTGGCCTTCATGATGTCACAAGGCCACTTCGATCTTCAAGGGATCACAAGGCAGTTCGGCCTTCAAGAGATCACAAGGCCACTCTAGCCTCAAGGGTGCACAAGGTGCGACGGAACGGATTATTCTCCATCGAATAACCTCCGTCAATGGCAACACAAACCAAAGTCCATAATTAATACCTATGGATTTTACAGAAAATCCGGCAGAGTTTCCTCTGTAACTGGACGAAAACCAAAAATACAACCTGTTTAAAAATCCTGTACAAGCACACAACTAATCAAAAGGCTTAACTCAAAGCCTACAACACGCCACATAGGATCACAGCACTGTCATATCATCCATGGCTCCAATACAGTACTCCTATCTACTATACTGGATCTAGAGAGATGCCATCTAAATGAAACCAAACTCAAAACATATATACAGACGCGGAAGCATAACTAAATCATCATACATGCGGAAATATAACAAAACCTTTAAACAATAACAACAATGAGCCACGCCCAACTCTAAGTGGCTGCTCAAAATTTGATCCAACTCTGAGTCCAAAGCTTTCGCGCACTCGCCGTCCAGCCAATCTCACCAAGCAAGTCTCTCCTTGCTCTATCTATCTGACGTCGGCTAAGTGTTCTCATCTGAAAGGAAAAATATCAACTGCAAGAGTGAGCTAACAACTCAGCAAATGCAATCATAAATAATTCTCCAAGGCATGTACAAGAATAGGAACGGGGAAAGGAAACATATACTCTCCATAATCAAGAAACAGGAGAGAGAATAGGAAATAACAGGAATCACTCGATTCCTACGATTCTCGTGATTACATTGGTCGATCATTAATCAGAATCACTTGATTCTCACAATTACATCTTGAATCACTGGTTTCATCCGGTTCTCATTCTGGTCTACTGGATTCACACCGTTCATCAATTGGATATTATTCATTTTCATTATTATATCGTCTTTGCGGACCCCGGCTAGTAGACCGTACTAACCAACGATGCAAGAGAACGAGGACAGGAATGTGTTCGCTACACATTCTAAAGCCACGGCTACTATTTTAGGTCGGTAGCAC
>JAODPA010058430.1:0-11275 GCA_025585075.1 Nepenthes mirabilis
CCCTAATTACCCAAAATAACCAAAAATAATAAATAATTCAATTTAATATGATAAAAATATTTTAGGATTTAGGGATGTTATAGGAAGTGTTTCTCTATAAACGTATCGTCAAACATCTCCCAAGTAATGGCATCATCAGGCACTCCCAATGCCCTCTTCTGCATGCTCCACCAGCTATCAGCTTCACCCTCCAATTTATACACCGCGAAGGTGACCTTCTCCCGATCGGTACACCCAATCAAAGCTAATATCTTTTTCATCTTCTTTAACTGCACATCTGCTTCTGCCTGATCAGGCTTTCCTAGAAATCTCGGTACTCACTCCGCTGTGAATCTATCATAAGTTATAGGAGCAAGAAGTGCCGGAGCTCTGTATTTCAAATTTTAAATTTGGAATTTGCTCAGTGGCTCTTGGCTGGCTCTCGCCGTCACCAGTGCCGGCCATGGCCGGCCCCCTATTGGCACCGTCGATTCCCCCTAGGGCTTCCTTTCCTTCTCCGTCCCCAAATCCTTCTTCCTCGGTGATGGTTTCATCTATCGTCACCCTACCCTCTCCCTCCTTCCCTCCTCTGTAGAGGGTCGCCCTGCTCCCATCCCCTGGCCCCGATGCCTCCTTCCTAGAGTATCTGTAGCCTTTGGACCTCTGCAACTCCCACATATTGATGCCATCTCCCTCTCCCCTCGATTCATATGAAGGGAACGCAGACCGGTGTTTGAACTCAGCGTAAAATGGATGCGCGGATGGTCAGGGGCCTTCGACTTCTAATTCTAAAGCTATTGCTCTTGTTGCAAATTTGACCTACCTGCATTCATCTTCTAGTGTGGTCAAGAGTGAAGCCGCTGCTGAAACTGGGAATGTGCCAGATTCTTTGCAAATCAATTCAGGTGTGGCTCTTTCAATGCCCCCATCTTCCTGGGTAGATGTTATCCAAAACAATGGGGTTAGTCTTTGTCCTGCACTTAAATTTTATCCCCCTCAATCTACTAATGGGGATGTCATCTCCATATCTCCTCCTGCTAAGGTCATTCATCAAAGCCAGGAATTTTGGGGTGCAACGCTAGTGGGATACTTCAATGAAACTCCATTACACTTTCTGGCGGTAAACAACATTGCCCGCAAAATTTGGGCCAGATTTGGGCTATGTCATGTAGCTGGGAATGAAAATGGCTTCTTCTTCTTTTGGTTTGCATTTGAAAAACAATTGAATCTCTGTTTGTCTAAAGGTCCCTGGGCATTTGGCAAGAAAACCATTTTCCTTAAATGATGGCTGTCTGGAATGGAGTTGTCTTAGGACTCTCACCAAACGTTTCCAGTTTGGATTACTCTTTTTAAGATCCCGATCGAATACTGGACCCCTTAGGTCTTAGTTGGATAGCAAGTGGGGTTGGTAAACCCCTTTAACTGGACTCGAGCACAGCTCGGATGGAACGAGTGCACTTCACACAGATATGCGTTGAAGTGAGTAAAAATGCTCCCCTTCCTACATAAATCAGAGTTAAATCTTGTGATAATGAAACGGCCATGGTTGTTGACGTAGAGGTAGCTTACCAGTGGAGGTCGGTGCATCATGTGAATGGTCGCTCTGCTAACTAGAAGAGCACTAGAAAGAATATGCCTGTTCAACAGGATGCTGTCCCTAAGAACTTGACCCCTGGTGATACCTCGGCTGGTAGTGGGGCCCTTTTATCTTTGGATGGCCACAATGCTATTGACAAATCATGGTGTATGAACCTTGGGCATGCTGTGACTTTTGCCTTTGAAGAAGAGGCTACTGCTGATGATCATAATGTGCCATTGGAGATGGCGCTGCATGCTGATTTAGCTAAGGTGGGTCATGTGGATTCTGTACTTAAGGATAATAGCTGGCAAACAAATGAGCAGCTAATCTCCTCCACATCCACTTATCTGGCTCATGCTGTTTCTAAGGAGTTGGTAATGGATGTAAAAGATTCCATTAACTCATTTGCGGTCCTCTAGGTTTCTGAGGATTCGGCTGAGCAGGAGGAAGGTGTAAAAGAATGCAGGTCCTCCATAGGGCCTGGAGTTGCTGGTGAATTGAATGATTCTGTCCAGAGGTCGGAGCTGCCTATGAGGGCTGATGAGGAAAATGTCATTTTTCCTGTGCAACAACTATTTGAGAGGATGGGGTCGGATTCCTAGTTTCCTCCCTCTGATGTTATGCTGTCAATGCCAAATCTGGATGGCGACTATATCAACTTGTATGCTGAGGGTAGGAATTGTAAGCAGGGATTATCAGAATCCATGGCCCTTGTGGCTAACTCCCATGCTGAAAATGAAGCTCCCTGTTATGGTTCCCAAAATTATCCCCAAGGGGTTATGCACTTTAGTTGTGATTGTTCGATTGCTTCTGTAGATATGGTGCACCAACGACTTCAGCTTCTGATGCTGATCTGCCTAGTAGAAGCACTGCCCCCTTCCAATCTCAGGGGAAGACCAGTCAGCAGCCCTTGGCTCAACATTCGGGGTGGCTGATCACTTTGGCCCTACCGTGAGCCATTATGTTGCCTCTGTCAATCAACATAGTAAGGAGCCAGGGCGTGCACCAATATAGGCGAGTTGAGAAGGAACATTGCTGAGATGCGTTTGCAATTCGATGCTGTTAGATCTCGCTCAGCTTCACCCTCCCCCCTCCCTACCATTGACTTGACCCCTAATTCGTGAGGAGGGGTTTTCAAATCTAACCACCAAATATCCAATAGGTGAAAAAAGAAACATTCGCCTAATCCATATAATTAGGTTGGTCTCGGATGAAGAGGCAACTACTGTCGTAGTGGTGTAGCTTTCCTTTTGTGTTGGTGAGGAGTGTAATTCGAATCCTGTTGCTGTTTGGCAGATGCCCCTGGTTTAATCTGCCACCGGAATCTGTCCTTTGCTGAAATCAAGGATCTTTGCATACGTTTTGATATGTAGCAGTGTATCTAACCTTCTTAATGTGACAGGTTGTGGTGTACAAATGACTCTGGAATTCAGCTGACATGTGCTACTGTCATGAACCCGAAGCCATTTCCTTTGCTAAACTGCTGTTTTTCTAGTTTGGTGGCTTGTGTATTGAACCTTACATCTGATGGATTAGGCTGCTCGTTACCTCCTCCAATGGCCTTGTTTGTTTTCCCTAAAAAACCTGTTGCCCTACTACACATGAGGTGCTGCAGCCCCGTCTGTGTTTTTTGATTTGCACAGTGATTTGCTTTATTTCAAGGTGGCCTCTGCCGTGCGGTTTGCAAGGGAGGAGCTACTTTCGACCGAGGTTCCCTATTGCTGAGATTGCATCAGTGCTGAGAATGAAGCAGGATGGAATTCCATAGGTTTATGTACTAGAAGTGGTGATTTTGAAGGTGCTCTTTGAATTTTACTAGATTGGTTAATGTACCTCTAGCCAGGGTTGACATGAGCAATTCACTATGGTGTATTCCGTGATGCTGAGGGCTGAAATTCGCTTTGGGACGGGATGTCAACTTGACCAAGGCTCCATCTAGTAAATGACCGAGATGTTGCCTTGTCCAAGGTGTTCTGTAGCAGTTCTGTGCTAAAGTTTTTCTGTTATACATTTGGCCGAGATGGAATTCTGCCAAGAGATAGTGATCGAGGTCCTTATTGGCCATGGTGCTAGGTCACTCGAGTTTCTTGGACTTTGCTAGTTGATTCTGCTGAAGCATGAGCTGGCTTAAGAGCTGCCCATAGATTGTTCTGAAGCCCTGCTGGCTGTGAGGCTATGTAACAACATCTGTGGTCAATGTTGCGGCCAGTGTTTTATGCAATATACTGACCCTTGTGTGCAGTATTGGTTCATTGCCCGAGATGGCTATATATGGGGTGCTATCCATGATCTTTGCCATGGCCCAAGGTGTATGAAATTTTGTCCTGTAAAAGACCGAGATGACAATGACTACTTTAGATGCTGGGTGTGGCCCTACTGTTGGAAGATGATGCTAGAAATGCTAAAACTGGCGCATGGAGGCTTGCGATACTAGTGAGCAGATGCTTCTGATATGGGTGCTGTGTGAAATCTGCTGGTGCCAACTTTGTGCGGATGGCTTACTGAAATGCTGGAATTGCTGGAAAATCATTTTGCAGGATTCGTGGTCTTCTGGATTCTACTACAGTGGAGACCGAGGTCTTCATCGCCCTTCAACTGAGATTGTCCTTAGCCGAGATGTTGCAGGTGCCAACGTGACTTTGCTGTGCAGACGGTAAAGAACCGTAATGCCATAAGAGAGTGGTGATTGTCTTATGGTGTGGTGCTAAATTATTTTTTGCTCCCGTTTGTTTTCCTAGACTTTAGCTTTTTCAGGATGATTTCTAGTTTTTATGACTAGTATTACGTTGTTTCAAGACTTGTATCTTGGTGCTAAGGGGCTACCCCTGCTACTATGCTCTTCCTCCAATTCGGTATAACACTTAGACTAGAACATAAGTGTTGTAACTTTCTTTTCTTTTTTAATGCACTTTACTTACTTACCAAAAAAAAAAAGAAGTGCTGGAGCTGGCACGGGTGCATGGACCGAAGCCATGTGTCTCTGCTCGACAGATTCTACTACATTGGTCATTCTCTCCAACAGATCGATGTAAGCAACCTCTCTATCATAGGGTGTACTAACACCACCACGGTTATTTCTTCTACCCCTTCTACTAGTAATCCTATAATCAAGACAAATATAATATTATAATCCTAGGAAACTAGTGGAAGGAAAAAGAAATATTCAACAGTTCAATAAAATTTAAACCTACCCTATGAAATAATCTCTTAAGAGTTCTAGTTGCCTTAGCTTCCTCGACCTATTCCTATAGGAATTCAGTATAGAGATTCAAACCTATTCTTCCACTTTTCAATCAATCAATTCCTAAGGTATCTCAATTCTCTGATACCAATTGTGACGGAATAAATTTTTTTTCCTCAGAAAATTCTGTGAAGACAAAAATAGGATTTAGGACAAAAATACAAAGTATAACTTGTGTAAAAATTTTGACAGAGTCTCCTTTATAATTTGATAAAAACTTAAAAATATGACCTATACAAAACCTGTATAACCAACCAGTATAAGCACACAATTATCTTTTTATACCATAATTTTTCTACAACACGCTTTCATAGGATCACAAATGACATTCATGGTATTAATCCATCAAACCATCTACTATGTTAATAGTTCATGAGTGAGATGCTATCTAGGACCTAAACAAAATATCCATAAATATAGAGCGGAAGCTGAACTATTAACTTATAGAAGCATAGTTTTTCCTTTATCATCACATGCATTTCTATACAAAACCCATATAAACAGAAATGTCCATAGGCGTGAAATTCATATACAAAATCACATATTAAGTCGAGTCTTTACATCTAACTAATTTTTTAAAATAGCTCCAAAATACTTCAAATCCTCACAAGTCTTCAGAAGATGCTTGAAGTCACTCTTTCTCGTCAGGTACTAGCTCTATAGTCTCATCTTGAGGGAAAAAATAGTAAAATAGTGAGCCGAGGGCCAGCAAGGTACATACAGATATGTAATAAATCAGTTATGTAGAACAGTTGTGAAACTATGCAGAAACAGAACGGTTAAGTAGAATAGAACATAGAAAATAGAGAAAGCATAATTTGACGATAATTAAACTCAGAAATTAGGGATCGGTGCAATTCAGAAAGTAGAATCAGAAAGTAGAGTCAGAAACTTTCTCACTTTGTTTTATTAGTATAGAACAGTAATCAGTATAGAATAGTAAAGAACAGAACACTGGAGCAGAACAGTAAAGAACAGAACAGTGGTGCAGAGCAGTAACGGGCCTTACCAGTAGACCCTATTAGTTGAGGGGGAGAATGATTGAGGATAGATTGTGTACATCTCCTCACAATCCAATGATGTAAACAGAAATAGAAGATCCCATCCCATGGGAGCAGTACAGGTGTGCTGTGAGGTTCTGGGTTAAAAATATAATAATTAAAAGGTAATTAAGTTAACATAGGTGTACTGTGGTCAAAAGGTGTGGGGGAATCGGATTAAAAAGCTCAAAGAGCCGGAATCGGTAAATCGGGAACGAAAACTGTAAACCGTAAAATGCTAATTTGTAAATAAGATTTTGAATTTTAAATTATGATAATCATGACTTATTAAGGCTATATAATCAAAAATAAGGTCCAAGGACGTGAAAGATTGGGTTAGAATTGTCAAAACGGGTCCCGAACGGAGAAAATACGATGTAGGCATGCTGCAGGCTTGCCGCGGGCCAGACCCACGCCCTCCCTGCGCTCGAGCCCACCTATTGAGCCCAAAATCCAGATTTGCTCGTGCTCGCCGTGTGCTCAAGCCGACCATGGCTGAATGCTTGCGCTTGCCGCATGCTCGAGCGTAAGTCTATTTTAAAGCCGCGTCGTGCTTCTTTTTTCTTATTTTTCCATGAACCCAAAAGCTTCTAGAGAGAGAGAGCGTCAATTCTAGTGAGACAAAGGAGGAGATTGAGGCCGTGGAGTCCAAATCCGTCCGAGAGCTAGTTATAAAGGTAAAAGTGCGCGTCGAGGCAAGTGTTCTCATAATCACTTCTCGTTCCCTTTCGATATTTTGCTTAATTTTATTGGGTATTCTTGTGTCGATACCCACTATAAATGTTAAAATCACAAAACCCATGATTAATGACCAAGGAATATGTAATTATTTGTCCGAATCGTGTCTGATCCACTCGATTTGGTTTCACAAAAACCCTAACCCATGAAATTGGGGATTTTCTGCTTCCCTTCCGTGTATCATGAAATTGACCTCAAAATGTGAATCCCCACGTCCCAATGATATACATATGTCGGCCGCGGGTTCGATTTTGCACGTCTTGACCCGTTCGGGGCGTCCGAGCCCTCTAAACGGGCGCTGACACTGTTCACCCGAGACCCAAGGGGGAAATTGCATGCTTTTACCTTCATAAAATATGAAATGACTCTAGAATATGAATCCTGGCATCCCAATTGTATGTATATACCGACCGGATGTCCGTTTCCACAAGATTCGACCCGTTCGCGGCATCCGGGAGCTTTAAAAGTCCCTTGTTACTGTTCATCCGAAAATGAATAGGAAAATTTCATGCTTCCATCATCGTATTATGTTAAATCGAGCTCAAAATATGACTCATCGTGTCCCAATTGTGCGAACGTATCTACCGGACGCCCGATCTCACAAGTATCGAACTGTTCATAGCGTCCGGATGTTCAAAAAGAAACCTGACACTGTTCATCCAAAATGAAATGAGAAATATACATGTTATGCCCTCGTTTAATTGTTATGGAAGTGACATCTAATTGTTTGAACGTAACTATAAGGCCCGAAAATATGTATCCATGTGCCGGAAGCAAGGAAACAAGTCCAAGAGGCTTCTAAAATGATACGTGATTATCGAAAGTATGAAATTCGGAATTCTCTTGTGAACATGAATTGAATTGTAATGACAGGATTGAGTCCCACAGAAAGTTGTGAACCGAACAAGTAAATGGAAGGGAATCTACATTATGCATTATGATGGAATGATTTCCCGGATGGAGATGTATGTGATGGAATGATCTCCCGGATGGAGATGTATGTGATGGGAATGAGATTTCCCGAGTTGTGAATGTGTATTGCAAATGTGAATTTTCCTCTCTAAGTGTGGAAACTAACCTTGAAACTAGGACCATGATTCATAGGGGTAGTATTCTTTAGTTTACCATGTCCATCTTGGTGTGAACCCGAGGAATACATTGCCACATATTCTAGCCGCTCGTGGGAGTGGGTGATGTTCGTGGTACGCTTTAGGAAACTACTGTGGAAGAACGAGAATTGCCTTAGTCCCCGGGGGATATGGGGTGTGTTGAGATGGCCGAGTGCTGCGGCCTAAAATGTAGCCATTGGTTGAACGCTATATAGTGGAGATGTAGTCGTTCGTTGAGTGTTGCATAGTGGAGATGCAACCGATGGTCGAGTGCTGCAGACCTAAAATGTAGTCGTGGCTTTAGCATGTGTAGCGAACACATTCCTTTCCTCGTTCTCTCGCATCGTTGATTAGTACAGCCTACTAGCCCGGGTCCGCAAAGATGATATAATAATGAAAATAAATAATGCCTAATTGATATAACCGTGAGAATCCAGTGATTCCAGATGTTTCCTGTTTCCTCTCCTGATTCATGATTATTGAGATTACTTGTATTCCCCCAATTTCAGTTCTATTATTTGCCTATGAGTATTGAGTATGATTATATTTGTTGAGCTGTATGCTCACTATTGCTATTTTTCCTTCCAGATAAGAACACTTAACTGGCGCCAGATTAGTTAGAGTAAGGAGAGAGACTTGCATTGAAGGGAGTTGCTGGACATCGAAGCTTGAAGATTGGGTTACATTTATTATATTAGAATGTAAACAGCCACTCATGGATGGATGTGGCTTATTGTTATATTATGGTTTTGTTATGTTTCCGCAGGTTTTTGATGATCTAGTTATGCTTCCGTATTTGTATTGATGTTTCTGGATTTTGTTTCTTCCTAGACGGCATCTCTCTAGGTCCAATTCCATAGTTGGGGATATTATGATTGGAGCCATGGATGATATGGCTGATTATGTGATCCTGTGTATTGTATTGTAGGCTTTGTATTGGTTATTTTGGTTAGATGTGTGACTGTACAGGATGTATTTGAGCAGGTTATATTTTTGGTTTTCGTTCAGTTGCAAAGGAAACTCTGTCGAAACTTTTGTAGAATCCATAGGTTAATTATGGGCTTTAGTTTGTGTTACCAATGACAGAGATTATTCAATGGAGAATAATCCGGTCCGTCACATGTGCCTCCCGAAGGTAGGCCAGAACTAGAATCTTTCCTCCTGATCATAACACCCCGAGGAAGGGCGGACCACATATAACTCCATGGACAGAGTTATCTTCGATCACCACTATAATGTTCTAAGGCATGTCGGACTACCTAACCTGACTGAAATCAATGTTGTGTCCTAAATAACAGTATCAGAAATAACTTATTAACTGAAAACCTTCTTTTGTATTAGAGTTTTACAATTACCCTTCGGTTAACTTCGGAATGTTCTGAATACACAATAACGATCTAAAAACCCTTCAGTTTTACTTTAGAAGTGCACGGTGATTTACCGGTATAAGTCCGTGTTAAAATTTTTAAAAACAAATTATATTAGGAGTTTCATTTCGGTGCCAATTAACTTTTATATAACAGAGGCTACGATTAAAAATCATTAAAACCCCTTCATTTTCGTACCTAGGGCTTCACCAAAATTTTCGGACTCAAATCAAACATCAAACATGTATTTATTCATGAAATCAACGTCATAAATCCAAATACATATACTAAATCATGAAATTTAACCAAAAATTCCTAATATTTTCGAGTTAACGTTTCATCACATGTTTTCGGAACCAAAACGAACATTAATTATATGCTTGTTCATGAAATTAAACCCAAATCTTGCAATGCACATGAGTAAACACGAAATTTGACTGAACAATCGAGGAAAACATGCTTCGTTTGCTTTAAACATGCAACAATATAATTTTAGAGTATTTTCATCGATTTTGAAACAAGAGAAAGTGGTAAAAATGGAAAACAACGTCCGAGGTATACTTGCGTGAGCCCGATCTATCGTTATTTTTACCCAGAGTGGATCGGAACGAGTGATTTCCCCTTTTCATCTTCTCTTCTCCCTCCTCTTCCTTCATGCTTCAGCTGCTTTCCCCTTCTCTCTTTCCCCCTTCCCTTTATTACAAAAACGAAATCAGAACGCGGGGTGAAAATCGCAATTGCACTCGAACGCATGGCGAGCACGCTGCATTCTGCCAGTGTCCGCTCGAGCGCACAGCAAGCGCGGGGTATCTATCAGGGGCTTGCTCGAGTGCGCCTGGTGCAGGGCGAGTAGCTATGCACTAGATTTTGTGCTCGCTGCCGCGCCTCAAGCACGTGGCAAGTGCAACATTGCTGGTTGCTGAACTCGGGTATTTTTCAACTTTTTACTTTCAATCCTCATTTTTTCAATCCCTGATTGGCCTCTTATAGATTATCATCATTTTAATTACTCCTAATTATCTTATTTTTCGGGTTCGGGACCTCATAGTTAGAACCATATCATAAGACAAATTCTCAATCTTCAACAACGGCTTAGTTCGATCACATATTTATTTTCTCAATCATCGAAACACAGGAGACTTCATGATAATCTACCAAATTTAAAGGCAAACAAAATTTACTGACTATTTCCTCAACTTAATTCAAAACCTCAAACAAACTAGCAACTTTCTACTTCAGTTCATCCTAAACCTTAAAAATGATCATTCACTTTAAGCTTAAACTAAACCTTTAAATATATGGCCACCTGCTTTGCTGCACAATTATGATTAACCATTTATTAGCGTAGTAAAATTTCTCTTACTACTCAAATTCATTGATTCATATTGGACACCTTGGTTACGTAATGGATATAGACCCAAGAAGATCCCAAAGGTATTGAGATGTTTAAGGCAAAACCCATAATCCTTAGATTATAATCAACTTAGGAAATATAATTGAAACAATTATCCCAAAAATTTTGGTAAATCTCAAGTTATCACCAAAACCTCAAAACTTGAATATTTAGCAACTTATCATCTTGTTGGCATGCCAACAAGCCAACTTACTTAATCCAATTGTATCATCCAAATTCACGATAAAGGGACCATCCTTGTTAGCTAATTCATAATTATCCAAACACCCAAAATCTTTACTATTCTGACAATCCCAAAACAAAACCACAAGAACTTCTCATCTCATAGTTTTTATAACTTCAATACTTCAAATAGAGTCTTGTCCCTAAGTCAAAAGCAGAGCATCCCATATACTAAAATATTAGGATCTACTCGCGGCTCACCCTTTAACATCTCCTATAAAGCATCAAAGCCATATCAAATCCAAAGACCCCGAACATCAAATCATCGGCACTAATGTTCGCCTTCTTTAAAAGACATCGAGATTCATCGTCATAGTCCTTAAACAGATCTACTTTCTTGTACCGTCGCATGATCATCTCTTCTTTATGACACGACTTCTCAAACCTTTAGAATCAATTAGACAATATGTGACGGAACGGGTTATTTTTTCCTAATAACCTCCGTCAATAAACTTATTTAACAAAATAAGACTAATATGCAATCAATTTAAAATATCAAATTTTGTAGAAAATTGGAAAGAGTTTCCTCTATAATTGGACGAAAACCATATATACAATGTAATACCCCGATATTTCGACTCGGATA
>JAODPA010058441.1:0-11276 GCA_025585075.1 Nepenthes mirabilis
ATCTGAGTTGTGTCCTGATTGTGCCAGACTAAAAGTTTGTTTGAATCTGATTTATTAACATGTCTATCTAAAATATTTATATTTCTCTACCCACAAAACATCAAACTCTCTAATTAATCGTCCATCCGCCAAGAAGCTCGAGTCTCCCATGAAGATGGAAGAAGACGTCAACATCTGCATCTTCACCCGAGCCTC
Source organism: Nepenthes mirabilis (assembly GCA_025585075.1). Taxonomy (NCBI): domain Eukaryota; kingdom Viridiplantae; phylum Streptophyta; class Magnoliopsida; order Caryophyllales; family Nepenthaceae; genus Nepenthes; species Nepenthes mirabilis. The sequence continues at coordinate 196 of JAODPA010058441.1, forward strand.
AGCCATCAGATGCATTGTTTACTCCGAAAATCTTCCTGTAATAACAAGCGGGTAATGAGCCGTTTGAGTCTATCGGCACCAGGACCAGGTCTAAGTATGCTAGCGTTAGCCGAACGGTAATAATATGACACAGCCACACTAGCGTCTTCTCCATCGAACCACCATCCCCCTGGCACAAACCCATGAGCATTGCAGCCCAGAAGCTCGGAGTCGATCTTGCTTAAGACAGCCTCGTTTCTGCTAAACTTTCTGGCAAAGGGGGCGTTGCTGTCAACCATGTTTTGGTAATCATCCGTGGTAAGAAAATGGGGGTGCTGCTTAGGAGGATTGTCCCAGGAAATGAAGTGGAGGTCATAGTTCACGGTGGTGTTTCGAAACTCCTCAGTGTTGCAGATGACCGTGTGGAAGTATCCTTCTGGAGAAGAGAGAAAGTTGGCGTAGTACATGAGCACAGTCCTTGGAAGGTTATCCCATCCCCATAAGCAGTACTCGATGAACGGTCGAGAAAGCATCGCCCATGCAGAACCTGATGAGATCACAAAGAAATCTAAATGAATATTCGAACTAATATTCGAACAATAACTACCCACTTTAAACTGTTTTAGGTATGTATGTCCTCTGAGAGCAGAGAGACCAATAAAAATGGCTACATAAGATGGATAAACTAATCATAAGAGCACGGCCTAGTGCACGAGGCTCTTACATTGTGGGCTTGATAATGGGACAGATATGTCACCTTTGCATCGAATTGATGTTATTTTTGTCATTTGAACCCATAATATCCAGGTTTCAATTAAACAACATTTTTGCTGAGTTAGAGCTCATCATCTATGAAATAATTTTTTTAAAAAAAAAAAAGCCTCTGTTGATTTTGCTAGTTAATTCCAAAATGTTTTAAGTGCTAAAATTAATTCATTAAGCTACCAATTGCACAAACACATGCTAGCTACTCATGTTTTTGATCTTTTCGTGTGTTGAATCACCCAAAGGGTTTGAATGTGGCTGCATTATGTGACTTCTGACAGAATTTCGATTTCAAAAACATCTGAACTCAATAACATGAGCATCATTGGCAAAAACAGGAAAACCATCAAAGTCATCACGTGAGTTCTTCTGACAGAATTTCAATTTCAAAAACAACTAAACTCAACAACATGAGCATGATTGGCAAAAACAGGGAAACCATCAAAATCATAATTCACCACACCTGTAAACAATTTGAATGCCGTTGGTAAGCTTCTCTTTCCTGGGACCCAGAAAACATCCGATTTTTGCGAGCTATACAATCCAGGGTCTATTAAAACAGGCCTGGCTCTCTGAAACCTGTGAAAATTGAACGATTACGTTTCTGTAATCATAGCTGTCCCTTCATTCTAAATCAATGTGAGTTGTAAGAATCATTGATTGCTGGACGAGGGGAGAAGCAGAGAATCAGGAAAAAGGATGAGCAGTGACATACTCCTTCCAACCAATATCACTAGTATGCTCAATAAAGTTCAGGTTTCTTGGGATAGTTGACAATGTATGCAGCAAATCTGTTGAACAAAATCAAAAAAGAAAAAGATGGGATATGATCAATACTTCTTTTTTCCATTTATGTCCTGACAAATCATGGCAGGATCATCAATATACTCAATGAAATTGAACTCGAGAAGCAAACACATGAAACAATGAATAATTCATTGGCAACATAATAGGAAAACAATGAATAGAAACGGCAAATCACACACAACAAGGTATGTTGTAATTTGCTAAGGAAGAAGATGCTAGTTAAATCAACAATCTCTTAAAACCCAATACACCCATTATCTTCCAAGCTTCAAAGAACTTTGTGGCTAGTTAAACCTAAAAAGGTCATTATAAAATCGTTCACATCCATTCAGGCCAAACCACATCTCAGCAAACCCTTAGGAGTGTGGTGGTACCTGTGGGTTTTTCTCATATAAACAACTCAAGTAGTATATCACTTTGGATGCAGAGAACTCAAAGCATAAACAACATAATTACTTAAAATATATAGATTCTGCAATGCACACTGATATCAGCAGATAAAGATCTATAACAAGCGGTAATGCACTAGACACAGCCAACACAGCGTTAGATTTTGTGGGTAATCTGTTGGGTTTTGGTCACTCTCTTATAAGTAGCTCAGCAAAAGAAAAGTCATCGGAGGTTTGCATAAAATTCATGAGAAGGTCGGAGTGTCCGCGCCCGCAAAACGGCCAGAGGAGCAATTAGTGTCGGGGTCAAGGGACAACCGGAGTACCAAATGTGAAAGACTGAGGCTGGCTGGCCAGATGAGGCCAGTCAGCCAGCTAAAGAAGGACGGCCAGCAAGCTGAAGGCTGGCTGGCCTGCTGGATAAGGACGACCGAGGGTGCCGATGCAAAAGGACGACTTGGCAAAGTTGAGTCAAATGGTCAACCAGACTAAAGAGTAGGTGTAACAAATTACCTGCAAAGTTAGAGTAGGTGACCAACTTATAGAGTAGGCACCGCCAATGAGCGAAAGTATAGGAAATGCGTTTTTCATGTTTATAAAAGGTGAGAGATAGTGAGGAAACCAGTATGGACCTTCCTCTTCGCCAAGAGTCACTTTGTAAAATTAGCGAGTAGAAAATGCCGTCAATGAGAGAAGAAGAAGAGAAGAAAAAGATAAAAAAGAGAGAAGGAGATTTTCTTGCTCTTACTTTAAAGTTTGTTACTCTATCTCGGGTCATTTGCTAGTATTTTGTCTCGGGAATTTATATAACCAAATTTTACATAGTAGAAATTTTTTGGATTTTGTCCCGTGGTTTACCCTTGGTTGAAAAGGGTTTTCCATATTAAAAATCATTATATATTATTGTATTTTTTGTGCTCACAATTTGGTGGCTGACGGCCGACGGGAGGAATCGGGTTTGTTCCGTTGCACCGGTTGTATGTATCCGGTTCGGAATCCCCAACATAATCAGTAGCCACCCCTATCAACAACTCCATTGGTATGTCATGAGAATGCAATTGGCAACCGTTGTTGCATAAATTCTCAAATTATAGAATTGAAAATAGTTTTCTCTTTTGAAATCTGGCATCAAATATAGGTGGAGTTCCAATTGTAAAGATGGAAAACATGTAATTCCCGATTGTCGGGTTGCATTATCATCCTGATTTGGCTGAGATGAGGATTTAGTAGAGCAAGAGGAGATTGTTGGCGCAAAACGGAAGACACAATGATCGGGCGGACGGATCACTCGGACAGCAACAGAGTAGAGCTCTCGGACGGACGGCCAAAAGTAGAGATAGAAAAACGAGAGAAACACACACGAGATTTTAACGTGGAAAGACCCTTCTCAACCAAAGAAAAAACCACCACCAAAGAATACACTATAAAGAATTGATTGTTTACAAGAATGTTAACTACACGAAGCCCAAACAAAGAAAAACAATCACAAGTGTATATCTCTCAATCTCTCTTTAAGAAGTGTCTCTCTCTCTATCTTTACAACAAGGCTTTCCCACAGCTCTCTCAATGCACGCTCCAAGTGATTTCCTTAGCACACACACCACGGCACACTTATTTCCAGTAAGGGCACAAGCCTTATATATACACATGAGGCCTAGTGGTCAGCTAGCCACCCTAACAGTAGGGTGGTAGGACCACGCCTCCTAGGCCTGCTACGGCAGGCGCACGTCCGACGTGCCAGAGTGGCAGGCCTGATACCATTAGAAGTTGTAGCCACCTCAACCTCCAATCAGAGTAAGTCAACTGCCCACCTACAAAACGCAGCTACAGCAGGCCTACGGAGAAATAGAGAGTCAACACCTAGGCTTTCAGAGTTCTCGTCCATGTCCTCAACTACTTCTCAGACATGTCTCCTTCAACGAGTCCTCGTCCGTCTTGACAGGCTTCTCAGACCACCCCAAAAGTCCGCGTCCATTTTCCCTTTTGAGTCCGTGGACAAAAATACCACGAAGGGAGTGACCCCAACAAACTTCCCCTCACGACCGAGTGGGAGTGAAGTTAGTTAGACCGGCAATATCACAACAAGCTTCTAGCTTTCCCTTTGGCAAAACTGTGGTCAACATGTCCGAGCCATTGTCATCCGTCCGAACCTTTCCAATTGATAGATGCCCATCATCAAAAATATCTCTCACCTAATGATATCACACGTCAATGTGTTTCGACCTGGAATGGAATGAGGAGTTTTTACACAAGTGAATGGCACTTTGGTTATCACAGAGGACCTCGTACGTTTCTTGCCTTAGACCCAACTCTTAGATAAACCTTTTCATCCAAAGCATTTCTTTGCAGGCCTCGGTCACGGCAATGAACTCTGCCTCCGTAGTGGAGAGAGCGACGCATTTCTGTAACTTAGACTGTCAGGAGACCGCCCCTCCCGCAAATTTCACCAAGTGTCCGGACGTTGATCTCCAAGAATCAACGTCCCCGGCCATGTCTACATCCGTATACCCAATCAGCTAAAGTTTCTCTCCTCCAAACTGTAAACCCATCTTTGAAATCCCATGGAGATATCTGAAAATCCACTTCACCACAGACCAATGCTCCATCCCTGGATTTGAGAGAAATCAGTTAGCAAGACCAACCGCATGAGCAATGTCCGGTTGCGTACACACGGCCGCATATATCAGACTACCAACGGCCGAAGAGTAAGGTATCTTACTCATGCGTGCCTTCTCAGTGTCCGAGGACGGACACTGCTACTTACTCAGCATAAAATGGTTAGCCAGAGGGGTACTGACAGGCTTAGAGCTTTCCATGTTAAATCGCTGAAGCACCTTTTCAACATAGCCTTCCTGGGACAGCCAGAGCTTCTTGTCCCCTCGGTCGCTAAATATTCTGATCCCCAAAATCTGCTTCGCCGGTCCGAGGTCTTTCATGGAAAAAAATTGCCCCAGTTGCTCTTTCAACTCCTTGATCCGAGCACTGTTTTGTCCGATAACCAGCATGTCATCCACATAAAGGAGAAGGATGACGAAATCGTTTTCCGAAAATTTCTGAACAAAGACACAATGGTCGGAAGTAGTCTTATGGTATCCTCGTCCGACCATGACAGACTCAAACTTCCGGTACCACTGTCTTGGAGCTTGTTTCAACCCGTATAAGCTCTTATTCAAACGACAGACCAGTCCTTCCTTCCCCTTGACTTCAAAACCATCTGGTTGCTCTATGTAAATCTCTTCCTCAAGATCTCCATGGAGAAATACTGTCCGGACGTCCAGTTGCTCAATCTCCAAATCCAAAACTGCTGCCAGTCCGAGCACCACACGGACCGAGGACATCTTCACAACATGTGCAAAAATTTCATCAAAGTCAACACCCTTGCGTTGACTGAAGCCCTTCACCACAAGCCGCGCCTTGTGTCTTGACTTGCACGCGTCCTCGGTCGTCTTCAGCCGAAAGACCCATTTGTTCTTCAGGGCCTTCTTCCTATTGGGCAGCTTAGCCAGCTCAAAGGTGTAGTTTTCATGAAGAGAGGTCATTTCTTCCTTCATGGCCTCAAGCCATTTATCCTTCTGAGCGCTATACATGGCATCGCCAAAATCTTCAAGTTCTCCAGCATCAATGTAGAGGACGTACTTACTTGCTGGCAGGCGGACGGACAGACGGACGGACGTCTCTCCCTGGACGACCGTCTCACAGAGGCCACCTCGGCCTGTTGAGGGGCCAGATCTTCAACCTGATCCTCCTGAGGCGTTGAAACCGCCTCGTCATGGTTGCCAGCTATTCTTGGTCCGCCGACATCAGACTCAAGAGGCACTGGACGGACAACTTCAACATCAACTCTGTCCGTCCGGAAAGTATTGGGTTGAGACTTCTTCTCTTTCCCAATATCCTCGATGGTCTCTTCCTCAACGAAGACCACATCACGAGACCGGACCAGCTTTCTTTCCATTGAGTCATAAAACCTATACCCAAGTTTGTCCTCGCCGTAGCCCAGAAAGACGCATTGCTTCGTCTTTGGCTCTAGCTTGCTCCTCTCATCTCTCGGAACATGAACAAAGGCCTTGCAGTCAAATGTCCGAAGATGGTTATAAGTTGGTTCATTCCCGGTCCAGATCTTTTCTGGAACTTTCCCGTTCAAAGGCTTACTGGGCAACCGGTTGATAACGTGGGCGGCCGTCTTCAACGCCTCGGCCCAAAAAGATCCCGAAAGCCTGGCGTCGGACAACAAGCACCTGACCCTTTCCATCAGGGTGTCGTTCATCCTTTCGGCCACGCCGTTCAATTGTAGCGTTTTTGGTGAAGTTTTCTGATATTTGATGCAGTGAGCTCTGCAGTAGGTATCAAAAGTCCCAATGTACTCTCCACCGTTGTCGCTCCGGACGGTCTTCAATTTTCTCCCAGTCTCACGCTTAACGAGGACATGAAACTGCTCAAAGATTCCTGCGACCTAATCCTTGGTCTTGAACGGGAACACTCACAGTTTCCTCGAGCAATCGTCAATGAAGGAGACAAAATACTGTGCTTCTCCAAAAGGCCTTTTCGGGAGGGGACCACACACATCTGTGTGGACGAGCTCTAAGACCTCGGACCTTCTGGAAGATGCGTCTCCCTGAAAGGAGACTCTCCGTTGCTTTCCCACCATGCAATGAGAGCAAGTCCTCGGCCTTTCTTCATTCAACTTTAGGATGAGACCCTTCTTAGCAAGATGAGNAGAATGAAGTTACCCTACCCGTTGAATTGCTCAATGCTGAACAGCAGATTCTTTGACGACAAGGATGCCATTAAAAACAGAGTATGGAACTTGTCTCTGATACCACTTGTTAGAATTAAAAGCTTGTTTAAACCGTGAGAAAATACGTCATAGATGCTATCAAGCACACAATAAGCAATCACGAACAATAAAAACACAATTTTACGAAGAAAACTCCCTATGAAATAAGGGAAAAAAACCACGGGACACAGAGTCCGAAATTTTCACTAGCAGCAGTTGATCGGTTACACAAACCCCAAATCACAATAATCAAGCAGACCCGCGCTCGAGCGCCTATCGAGCGCCCAGCAAGCAGGGGTTTACTGGAATTCCCGCTTGAGCGCCTAGTGAGCGCACAGCGAGCGGGGGGCTTACTGGAATTCCCGCTCGAGCTCCATTTGGACGCACAGCGAGCGGGAAACATACTGGAATTTAGGCTCGAGCGCCCAGCAGGCGCAACTCGATCTTTCTTCATGCAGTGAGGATATTTACCTCCTTAGCCACATCAAATGGGTATGGGCCCACACGGGAGTGACCCATAACCCAACAAGATTAACACCTCTTTGGACTAGCTAGAACTTCTCTATATGGTAAAATGGGAATCCTTCTCTAAATGAATGAAAAAAAATTCCACTAGCCACCAATTTAGAATATAATGTTAGAGAAGTTGCAGACTAGAAGGGCAACAAAAAGCTCAGTAAAGATCCAAAAATCTTTACATGGTATTGCCCTTGTCTTAACTTACAAAACAGAGTGGCCGTTTTAGAAGCTGAGCGAAAACAGGTCGATAGTTTCCTTTCATAGGAAGTTAAGTTTCTGTATGTTAATAACAGAGTGACTAATAATGAAAAGAAATCAATTATATCACCATTATATAATCTGAAACCTCAAATGAAGTTGTCCCTCAGGAAGATAGTACGAGAAACGAACACAATCTTTTTACCAAACAAAGCAGGTCAGTGACATAATCAGAGACCTGAATGCCAAAAGAAAAGCAATAAAAAGTCTCTTTCGTAAAAGCAGGTAGCTTAGAGTTCTTATTTACCATCTTGGGTCACTAGAGGATAATCAGAAGCACTCAAATTGATAAACCAATCCCACTTTCGGCCTTCCTTCAGCAAAATCGCTGCCGCGTGAAGGGTATTACTAACCATTGTTGGCCCTCTGTAAGTCACCAAATTAGACCTAACAACAACCCTGACGTTACCAACTTTGGCAAAAACTGGCTCATTTTTCACAAAATCAACCAATTCTATCCTCTCTTGCAGCGAAGCCTCGAGGTCCAAGTGCACAGCATACTGGTTCAATGGGTGGTAGAGAGCTTTGAGGGTCCTCTTCAAGCTCTCCCCATCACCCCTTGAACCAGAGATCAAATACGCAATTCTGGGAATTGGGTCCTTTGATGTGGGTGATATCTTCAACCTTGACTCAACAAAATATGGGGCTTCGGGATCCGGAAATGAGGTTCTGTGAAATGAGGTGGAAGTGTACGAGATGAGGAGAGAAAGGAAGATCAGTAGAGATGATACTAACAGAGACAGTACCAAAAAGAAGAACCATTTTTGCTTCTTTTGGGGCCTGTTGTTACTGCTACCATCCATGCTACAACACCATGAATTTTGAGAGGATTTGTTACTCAGGAGAAGAGGGTTTTTGTATGGGTTTTAGTGGTTTTGTTTGGGTTGCAGTGCGGTGGTCATTGGTTTGTTATTACAGGTGGAATGTGAGGCAAATTGGGGGGAATATCTTCCTTGAAGAAAGGAAAGGGTGGCTTGGGTGGCGGCAAAGAGGAGGTGGGTGGGCGGTTGAGTAATTAATATGGAAAAGTGAGCCATCGGACCTGTGTTGGGGTAGGCAGAGTGTTCATTGCGCCAACAGAGTCAATCAATACTTTAATGGCATATGATGGTGGGAGCACACTCGTGAAGAAGAATAGGGACTCAATTAACGGGCTATAAATTACTACTTAAAAATGCAAAATAAAAAGGTTATAAAAGGACAGAAGGACATAATAAAATAAAATTTTAAGAAATTCTTTTTTTTTCCTGAAAACTTAAAAAACAATTGTTCTAAAATACTATAAAATCAATGGAAAATTGTCGAGGCCCTGCGGGGAGGCCGAGTTCGATGCCCGGGGGGGGGGGGGGTCACGCTCCAGCTCGGCGCTGTCGTTTCCGAGGCAATGTGGTTGAAGCTGATTGAAATCCTCTCGAAATCCAAGGGTATTAATTTGAATCCCATTACTTCGCTTTATTATGCTGATCCTTGCTGCTTCGTGTTCTTGTCTGTTTCTTGGATACTTGTTGAATACCCTACTTTGAGAGAGACTTCCTCTCTTTCCACATGAATTTCTTAATTTTTGGGGCAAATTTGTTTTGTGCGTTTGCATTGAATTTGGCTGTGTTTTTGCTTGTTGGGAAGACATCTGCATTGACTATGATCGTTGTGGGGTGTTCGAGGATTGGCTCTTGATTGCGTTCTCTTGGTCGGTGATTAAGGACACTGTCACTTCCATTAAGCTATTCGGGTATGCTTTAGCGTTTTTGGCTGTTTCCTACCATAATAACACCAAACTCCAAGATATGAGAGCCAAGGAGTCGCAGAAGAAGTCTGCCCAGGATGAGGAGGATGGGAGGCTGTTGGAGGAGAGAGGTGAAGATGGGATGGGAAGGAAGAACGACGAGCAGTCTTGAATTGATCCAAATATAGTTTAAATCAATGAATTTTTATGCATGGTGACATGTTAACTGAAGAGACATTCGAAGATGTGACTAGTTCACTGATTTTGGTATGTGATGATACTGGCATTTTATCAGGCTATAACAAATTGATTATGCAGTCAGAGATTACAATCCTTCAGTTTTTCTCTTGTTAGTTTATCTCTCTCTTTTTTGTAGCTTACCATAGTTTTGCTTATTTTGCGGAAGGCATTAGAGAGATTGAGGTTCATTTCTGATCATGTTAACAGTGGGATGAATCATTTGGGGCCTTTGCCATTTTCCTCTTACTCCATTTGATAAATATTTTTGGACTCTTTTTCATTGAAAGATTTCACTATTTATCTATTCCATGAAGTTACTTTCTATCTTTTGGACTCTTCATTCAAGGAAATTGATGATATTCTATTGAGATCTTCTGCTATGCTTTTTCTAACGATAGCATCCTGCAGTTAAAATTATCTTGGTTTTGACAGATGGTTGATTCGTTGCTTTGATTTATCTCATCTCATCGTGAAGTTGCCACTTAGAGAATAAGAGAGCAAGTGTGATTGTCATTTATCTTTCTTCTTTCTTGAGAAGATTCACATAGCCAACTTTCCATGAAGAACCACGGTGGTATGCAGTTTATTGGTTGAGCTTATAATGGAAGGCTGCTGCTTGTGAAAACTGTGGTTGCTTATGTTAGTATTGTAGTTGCCATCAAAGAACGCGTTAGTGGGCTATTGTGCTATTGGCATCCAATTCATCGCTCCAAGCTGGTTCGAGTAGCTTGAAGGGTTCTGACCATTCATTGATCTTTGCTCTCAGAAAGGGTGAATGGGAGATGATGAAAAAACAATATGCCTATTGGGGCTCAACAAGAACTGACACTAGATCATTCCTCTCTATCTGGTAGATGTCTTGAGTTTTACATTCTTGAGTTGTTCTAGAATCAAGAGCACCACTGTATGTACAGTGCTAGGATCATTCATTCACTACCTTGTGGTCATCATGTTCTTCTCGAGAGGGAAGCATTAATCTCATGTTGAAATTGCCATATATGTAACATTTATTTTGTTATTGATTGAAATGATGAAATATTATAATTCTGCACAGTTTAGTTGTAAATTTATCAAAGAAATTATTTCTATAATGTGTCTGATTCATTGAAAAGTATGATATTTAAATTATCGAAAAATGATCTTCTCCTTAACCTATAAAAGATAGCTTTGGCCCATCACTTAAAAAATTGAACGGAACAGTTTATGCAGATATAAAGTTTTACACCTCAACCATCTAATCATAAAGAATGAATTTTTGTCAGCAAAGTCGAGTATATAAACTGTGCATTACATAGATTCAATAATGAAATGGCTTACTGTTGATAAAATTTTCATTACATATTTTGGCATTTGAACTATGTTACTTGTGGACATATTATGTTGCACCTTGATGATGGGATATCATAATGATAAATTGCTTGCTCAAGCTTATTCTCAGCTGGTGATGTTTTCCTCCCATGCAAAATAGCTCATCGTTAGTAATCATGGCATGGTTTGAAGATTCGGGGGCACAGTTACGGATTTAAAATTTCAGAAATATTCAAAAATAACTTTTGTAATTTTTTTTCTGATCATTATGTTCAAAATTTAAATAGGAAGTTTTGAAAAAATATATATATATATAAAT
>JAODPA010058452.1:0-11275 GCA_025585075.1 Nepenthes mirabilis
AATAAAAGATATATGACTATTATAATTATCAATTAGGAACCAAATGCATTGCACATTCAAAAATTAATTACGTGTATTTTAATAATTAATGTGTAACATAAAATAACATCATACCTGAAGTTATTGTATAATTTTGATGGACAGTGAATACCCAATACCCAATCAAGAAACTCATTGCCGTAAAATGAGTCCGAGTCCCTGGAATGCCCAAGAAGCCACCATGACCCAAGAGATTACATGGGCTCTAGAGGCCTGAGAATTTAGGTCCACGTCCCAAAAAGCCCAAGGAGCTAAATTGGTCCGAGAGGCTGACTTCGTTTTAGAAACACGATGACGTAATAAATACCAAATATCTCGATGAAGACGAGGACATTTGGCACTAAAACCTCGAGAATACGGTACAGAGGATATGGCTCTAAGAACGCGAATACTCAATACTGGGCAAGTCCTCAATTGAAGCCCGAGGACATTTATCACCAAGCGTCCGCGGACTTGATGAGGGCCAAAACCCTCGTCGAAGACGCGGACTTTGAGAAGTCTCCAACGGCACGAGCACAAAAAGGAAACTCAGGATGACTGAGAGCGCTAGCTCATAAGGATGACGTTTACAAAGGCACGCGCACTCTCTACAATACGCAATCTCCATGAGGAATGATAGCCTGCAGAGCAGGCGTGATCGCTGTAGAAGTAACGTCTCACAGAGTTAACTCGCATGCACGCAATCTTTCTGACACGGTAAGATAGATTTGCAGAGTTGGTGACATAATCCACTGTACACGCCACCTCCATGGGGCTACTTCACGCAGGGGTCTCAACCACTATATAAGCATTCACTATATACCTAATCAAGGACCGACTTTTCCACACTTGTATTTACACCCACATAGAGAGAAAAGGTAGACTACTTACACAGCCAATAAAGAGAACACTTGTAAAAGTAATCCCAAAAAGCCACTTTTACAATTCGTTCTCCACCCTTTGTACTCAAATAACATATTAGTGGAAACGTTCTCGGACTCAAAGTCCAATGGTTTTTTCTTCTCATTTAGAAGAGGATTTTTTTCATAAAAATGCCATGTGTCACCATTTCTCTCTCTCTCTTCCTTCTACTTAAACTCTATATTTGTGTTGCTCTGTATTTGGATCCTCGTCCATGCAGAAACTAGGATCTAATGATGTAATATTGGCACCGTCTGTGGGAACTAACTAAAAGTCAGATTAATACATTTTCTAAGGGACTGAAAGCTGAAAAATGGTGAACACCAGAGTACAAACCGGTGCTTCAACCAGAGAAGCTATTTCATATGGTAATGGCTATGCTATGAGTATCAGGATAGAGGAACATCATGATCCATATGTTTGAGTGTTGGCCCTGAGGATAGATACATTTGAAGGGCCGTTAAGACCCTTTGCACAAAAATGGACAAGCAGTCAAAGGGAGTGCCATCTAAGGCTTCTCAGACCGCTACGTCCCAGAAGAAAGGTAAGGGAAAGAAGTACCCCTCAAAGCAAGTTAGTCAGCATGGTGACCCCATGACACAAATTGCCTTAAGCAGCAAAGCCCTATCATGCCTTCAAAGTCGCTTGGATCCTTGAGTTCAGGAAGAAAGCCCAGAGAGGCGAAATTCTCAATCTTTATGAGAACACCCCATTCAGGAGGTGCCCCCTCGTGGTGAGATCCCTATGAGAGTCAAGAGCCTACTAGAGCCGCAAGTTGCTCAGGACACCTATGAGTTGAGGAACTACCCTAAGGAGAAGAAGGTGGTGGCTTCGCCTCAAGTGGAAGAGAAGCTTGAGAAGGTTTAGTGGCGAGTTTTTGGCGACAGTGAGGGAGGAGCTGCTGACCTACATAGATCTCCATTTACGTTGGAGATTAGGACGAGGCAGTTTCCCCCGAAGTTTAGAATGCCAAATCTCGACGTATACGATGGAAGCACTGATCCGATGGACCACTTGGATCACTTCCGTGAGCATCTGAGCTTCTAAGGCTTAGATGAGATGACAATGTGCCAATACTTCCCCTTGACACTCAAGGGTGACACGAGGATCTGGTTCTACGAGTTACCTACGGACTCCATTCGCTCATTCAATGAGTTAGCAGAGACCTTCCTCTCCCAATTTGCTTCCAGCCAGAGGAACGAGAAGCAACTGTGGCACCTTACTCGTGTGAAGCAAGGAGCCAGGGAGAGCCTGAAGAGTTTTCTATCCCACTTCATTACTGAGGCCAGGTAAAACCCCAAGCTGAGCGATGGGGTCAAGCTGACCACATTCCTATCTGCGTTGAAGGGAAGTAGCTTTTTTAAGCACCTCGTGCACAAGGGTCCCTAGATGTTTAGGGAGGTTTAGACTATAGCAAGAGCTTACATTGCGGTAGAGGAAGCAAACGATGTGAAGAGACCTGTCCAAGTGGAGAGTCTCCCTACGAGGACAATTGAAAGAAAAAGTAAGCACGAATACCGACAAGGCTCCCAGGTGCCCAAGAAGTAGTAGAAGTCCTAGCAGACCGTTCATAGGAAGTACATGCCCTTAAACCTAACTTATTTGAATGACTCGCATACCAATATCTTGATACAGATTCAAGATGAAAAATTATTAAAGTGGCCAAAAGTGCTGAAGAATCCTGAAGGTGGTGATCAGTCCAAGTACTGTGACTACCATCGTTGCGGAGGTCACAGTACCAAAGACTACAGGACGTTACAAAAGGAAATAAAGGAGCTTATCAAGAGAGGTCACCTCAACCATTTTCTATAAAGATCTAGACAAGTTTTCGGAGCAGCAAGAGATGGTAAGGGTGACCATCCGAGGAATCGAGTGGCCATGGGAGTCATGAGCATGATATCGACTCGCCCGGCCAAAAGAGGTGCCCAAGAGGATCCAGCGGCAAAGCAGAAGAAGCCTAAGGTAGAATCTATGGATGAGGTCATTAGTTTTTATAACGAAGATATGACCCATGCAATATCTCCCATTCTAACCCTCTGGTTGTAACCATACTCATTTCTGACGAAATATTAGACTACCAGATGAAACGAGTATTCATTGATAATGAAAGTTCTCAAAATTTACTTTACTTTGATACATTTTTTAAATTAGGACTCAAGAGGAGTCAAATGACGGCTACTGAAGGATCCCTCTATGGACTGAACAATGAACCAATACCAGTACAGGAAGTCATCTACCTTGAGGTCAAATTATGGACTTTTCCGAGGATAGCAACCAAGACCCTTTCCTTCTTGATAATGGACCTATTGTCGGTCTACAACGCTATCCTCGGACGTCCTTACTTGGCTACCTTTGGAGTCGTAACCTCAATCCCATATCTGAAGATGAAATTCTCCACGTCATATAGATTGGGGAGGTCCTCGAGGATCAAGCTGTTGGACGGATATGCTCTCTGTCCTAGGTCACACAAATGCCTCTCCCTCAGCCCATTAGAGACTTGGACTTCCTCGACGAAACGATATTGCAACAAGCCGAGTCTGGAGAAGCAATCAACTGAATCCTTTTAGATTCTAAAGATCCTGAAAAATCCGTCTAGATAGGAAGTTCAATACCTCAGCCTTTCCGAGACCAACTCATCAGTTTCTTACGGAAAAACTTGGATGTCTTTGCCTGGGCGACAAGTGATATGTCAGGAATACCAACTGGAGTAATGATCTACAAATTGGGTTTAGAGCCCAATCATAAGCCCGTTCGACAAAAAAGGAAAAATTATTTAGTGGAAAAGCTGGTGGCTTTCCAGAAAGAGTTAAAAAAACCTCTGAACGTCGGATTCATACAGGGGGTGCATTATCCAGATTGGCTATTCAACATCATGATGGTCAAAAAGAATAACGGAAAGTGGAGGATGTGCATGGACTTTATAGATATTAATAAAGTATGCCCAAAAGATAGCTTCCCGCTGCTGATGATCGATTCACTTGTTGACTTGACATCTGGACATGAGCTCCTAAATTTTATGGATGCGTACTGGGGTTACAATCAAATAAGGTTGAGCCCCGACGATGAGGTGGACACATCATTCATGACAGACCAAGGGACGTACTATTATAAAGTCATACCATTCGTCCTTAAAAACGTTGGTGCCACTTACCAGAGGCTCGTGAATAAAATATTCAAAGGCCAAATTGGGAAGAATGTGGAGGTCTATATGGACGAGATGCTCGTCAAAAGCAGAATAACTGACCACCACATCCAAGATTTGGACGAGACCTTTAATGTCCTAAGAACGCACTAGATAAAGCTTAACCCAATGAAGTGTACATTCGGAGTAATATCAGAAAAGTTCTTGAGTTACATTGTTTCACGTCAAGGGATCGAAGCAAATCAAGAAAAGATCAAGGCCAACCTTGACATAAAATCCCCTCGGACTGTGAAGGAGGTCCAGAAGCTCACTGGGAGGCTAATAGCGCTGTCTCGCTTTTTGGCTAAGTCAGTCGATAAGTATCTACCATTTTTTAAGGCCCTAAGAGGGACCGAGACTAACGGTTTCCAGTGAATGGCCAATTGTGAAAAAGCATTCTGGGAACTCAAGGGGTATCTCTCAAACCCTCCTTTTTTGACTTCTCCTAAACCAGGTAAGGAGTTGTGTTTGTACCTTACTATGTTTGAGATAGCCTTGAGGCCAGCCTTGACTCGACAGTAGTACGTTAGGCAATAGTCCGTGTACTACATCAACAAAATCCTGGCTAGCACTGAGACAAGGTACTCTCACTCGGAAAAGCGAAAATTGAGGGCATATTTCCAAGTACACAAAGTGATCATTCTGACTAATCAGCCCTTGAGAGTGATTCTGCAAAAGTTAGAAACGTCGAGATGGTTGGTCAAATGGGCCATTGAGTTAGGGGAGTTTGACATAGAGTTTCGTCAGAGGCCAGTCTTAAAATCCAAGCCTTGGCAGACTTTATTCTCGTGACAATGACACCAACTCTGGAGGCCTCGGACACTTGTGATGCTGAAGAATCACACAACCCTGCAGTCTGGACTCTACAAGTGGATGGCTCTTCTATGAAGGATCGTTGTAAAGTTGACATTGTGCTAATGATGCCTGAAAGATCAGAAATAAAGTACTCAATGGTCCTCGAGTTCCCAGCGACCAACAACACCACAGAGTATGAAACCTTGCTTGTAGGACTACGATTGTCAAAGGAGTGCTCGACCCAGGATCTAGTGGTCTACAGTGACTCCGAGTTAGTTGTCAACCAGGTCCGAGAAAACTTTGAAATAAACAGATTACAACTATCCAAATATCTCTCAAAAGTTCACGGACTAATCTCGACCTTTGAGAAGGTAGAAATGGTCCACATTCCATGAGAGGATAACGGAAAAACCAACTAGCTTGCAAAAGCAGTAGCCTCAGGAGACCTAGAGCAATATGCCTAAGGAATGCGCGAGGTCCTTTGCAAATCCAGTGTAGAAGATTCCGAGCTAGAAGTAATATAGATATCCAACACTGATAATTGGATGACCCCCTACCTAAAGACTTGTTCGACAAGACATTATCTGAGGACGCAGAGGAAGCCAAGAAGGTGAAGAAGATGACAGGGTGGTACACTATCACGGATGGCCGATTGTATCGATAAGGATTCTCTACCCCCTATTTGCGGTGCCTTACTCCTAAAGAGGCAGATTACGCCATCGAAGAGGTGTACCTTGAAATTTATACATCCCACATTAGGGGTAAGAACCTCGCCTTCAAACTGATGAGGTAAGGATACTACTGGTCAACCATGAAATAAGACGCTATAGATTTCGTATGAAAATACAAAAACTACCAAGTTTACAGAAACCTTACTCACCAGCCACATACAGAACTCAAAGCTGTACAGTCACCATGATTATTTGCGCAATAGAGGCTGGACATACATGGGCCACTGCCAACTGCGTCCGAACAAAAAAAATTCTTAATCGTTGGAATGACTACTTCACTAAATGGGTTGAGGCCACGCCATTAGCTTACATAACTGAGCAGAACGCAACAAATTTCGTCAGATAGAGTATCGTGTGCAGGTTTAAAATTTCATAATACATTATGACTAATAATGGGACCCGATTCTCTGAAAAGAGGTTCACTAAGTATTGTACCAGCCTAAAAATAATGTTGGTGCATATATCAGTTGCATACCCGCAGTGTAATGGGCAAGTGGAGGTCACAAACCACATAATATTGCACGAATTGAAGATGAAATTGGAGCATGTTGGGGGCTCAAGGGTTGACGAATTGCCATCAGTACTATGATCGTACAAGACAATTCCAAGGGAGCCTACACGGGAGACTCCATTCAGCCTGTGTTATGGGGTCGATACAGTCGTATCGGTGGAAGTCAGACTGCTCAGCCTTTGAGTGGAAAACTTCAATCCACAGAAGAATGTATAGAGAGTCCGGGAGAGCCTCAACCTGCTTAAGGAGGCCCGAGAGGCAGCGAGACTACGCACAGCGGTGTACCAACAGAGGGTCACCCGGTATCACAATAAGAGGGTGAAAGCGCGTCAGTTTGAAGCAGGATATTTAGTACTGAGAAGTATTGAGGCCACCGATAAAAATACCGGTCGGAACAAATTCTTCCTAAATTGGGAAGGATCATTTCTGGTCTCAACCATCATCCGAAACGGGGTGTACAAGCTATGCACCCAAGAGGAAAGGCTTGTCCCTTGAATATAGAATGTTGCTCACCTTAAGAAATACTACCAGTAAATATATACAATACACATGCATAGTTGATTGTATCATTTGACATACTTGTGTCATATTTATTAATAAAATAATAGTTTTTACTTAATTACTATTTTGCATTCGATCAGTGTTTGCATATCATTTCATAAATCTATAAGACCTAAACTGTCCCTAAGTCAAGTAAATAGACCCCTTTTTTACTTGTCAAAAACTCAACAAAGTCCGGGCGGCCTACTAAGAGGTTATACTCAAACTCGACAAAATCCGAACAGCCTATTAAGAGGTCGTACTCAAAAACTTGCCAACGACGCGAAACAATCCTCAAGAGGCTAAACTTGAAGACTTAGGGGGCTTAAAAAAAGGCAAGCATGCAAAGACCCTAGAGGTAGTATCTTTAGCCAATGACAGTCAAAAAGTTCAGACGGATAGCTCATAAAAGAAATTTTTTTCTAATGAAACAAGTCCAACAAAGAACTAAGTGTAAAAGAAATCTAAGTAAAAAGAGAAAGATTGCACCAAAGATAGATTCCATTCATATATTATGTACAACAAGAATGTATAGTAAGGGAAAATATACAAAACTATCCTAAAGCCCCTGGCTGGTCCGACGATCCTGGCTGCCTGAAAGGTTCAAGCTAACTGGAGGGCCCTGGTTGAGAAGGGTTAGGAGTCCTGCTTCGTCCTAGGAGACCAATCAGATCGGCCTTGCGTTGAGCGCTGGCATTCTGCGGATTGAACACACCAGTAGGAAACCTCGGGAACAAAATCTTCATGACGCGGCGGCACATCTTGATGGTGTCCCAATACTTGCGCTCTAGGGCTGGTCCGATAACCTCGGGTTTCAGTGAGGTCCTGAGCTCCTCCTCTAGCTGGAGATTCCTTTCTCGGAGAGAGATGTTCAGTTACTCCTGATCCCTCAAAGATTCTACAATGGAGGCGTGCTGCTACTCTCTGACCCTCAGCAAATCCTCAAGGGAAGAAATTCTGCTCTTGGCTTTAGCAAGTTCGAGCTCAAGACTTTTGGTGTGCTCCCCTGAGGCCCTAAGAGTCTCCAACTCAACGCAAGTCTGGGCGGCGTCGCCAATGATCAGACCAAGATTGCCAACCAGCTGATGAAGTTGCAAAAAAAATGTCATTAAGGCACAGATGGAAATAAACAAAGAGCCTGAAAGAGAGTGGAGGAGTACCTTCGAGACGAGAGAGCTCCTAGTTGAACTCTCCTCCCTGGGGGCGTCGGACTTAGCTGGCTCAATTGCACCTACATCCTGCACCACAAAAACCTCAGCCCTGGCTTCAGTCGCAAGGACAAATTCAACAAAACCAAGGGTTGGGGGCTCAGCCGCTACAAGATGATCTGCAATCCTAGTCTCCACTTCAGCAACGTGTGAAGTCCCAATGACGTCCTCGACCAGGACTTCATCATCGACCTCGGGCGGGAGCTCAGTCGGATCGTAGATTTAGATTGCAATGTAGGGGAGCTCAGCAGTCTCGAGAATGGGCAGCACTACGGCCTAGCTTTTCTCGACCTCAACAGTCTTAGAAATTGTCATCGTACTTATCATTACTGCTTCCTCGACCTGAGTAATCTCAATCTCCCTCTCAGCCTATACCTCAGTAATGACCTCGGATAGATTGTCCATTCAGTCCGAGGCCTCTCCAATGAAAACGGTAGAGATATCAGGCATAGGCTCGTAGAGAGGATGAGGGGCAATAAAAGGTTCCATGGATAGACCCACGACCTCAGAAGGTTGCTCAACAAGCCCCATGACAGCAAATGGCCTGATGCCTTCAACTCCTCAGATGGGCCCCTTCTTGCTTACCAGCCGCTCAATGGTGGTCTCGTCATCATCCGAAGAGGAAGGGTACTCAACGGTCACCGTCAGATGCTCCAAAGTCTCAGTCCGACGGCTTTTTGCTATCCGCTCGGACGCCTCCTCGGTCCTCAGAGCCTGTCACCTTTTCTTCAACTTCTTTTTCGGAAGAGTAGAAGAGGGACCAGAGTCTTGGGATTGGGGCTCCCACTTGGCCTCCTCCATGAACTCAGACCTTAACCACTTATTCTTCTTGTTCTCGCTGAAGGAACCAAGTTTGGCCAACAGTAGGTCCGTGAAATCTTTTGCGACAACTCTTTCCTCGGGCGTGGCATCCTTGTAAAGTTTGGACTCCGCGTTGCCCCACTCATTAAGGATAGCCCAATTCTCACGGACTCTAAGAAAAAAGAACTTATCCTTCCACCGCTTGGTGGAATCAGAGTTTCCACCGCTGATGGCAAGGAATTCAAGGCGATGTGTAATCACAATCCAATCCTGCCCATGGCCAAACCCGAAGATGACCTTCAATGCCACAATATCGAAGATCTTCTTGTGGTAGCGAACGAAAATGTAGAGGGAGACTAGATACCTAACAGCGTTGGGTTGGAGTCTGGCCATAGGGATTTTGAGGTCCTTCATCAACTCAAGAAACTTCAAGGGTATAGGATATCGAAGACCACCTTTGAGGTGAACTTTGTAAACAGTAGTGAAGCCATCAGGTGGGCTGCAAGCACTCTCGTGGGTGTTAGGAACCACCATAACCATCGAGTTTGGATCCTGTACCGCGCCTGAATGGCCTCAAGATCAACCAAGGTTAACAATGAAGTAAAATCTTTCACTTCAGGAGCCATGAAAAAGCCTGAAAAAACGAAGAAGGAGGAAATTGCCAAAGAAAAGCCTAAAAGTTAAGAGAAGTTTGAACACTTGGAAATTTTGAGTGTGCAAATGAAAATGGAAAAGGGAGGAATGATTTAAATGGCTAGCAAATTTAAAAAAGCGCGCCTCATTAATTGCCTTGCCACCTGTCAACTCCCCACGTGTCGCTGGCAATTATGGCCTTTTCATTCCCAAGACCACAATTAATGCACATTTAATGCATCTGGTTAGTGCGCTTTTAATGCGCTAAATGGCGACGCAACACAGTGCCTCGGGCCTGAGATGAAAGTTCGCGAACAACTCCTGTTTAGACCATTGACTCCGGTTATGTCCTCGGATACTTTCCTCAATCATCAGACTATGGTCACCTTATCAAAGGAATTCTGGCTGAGCCACCTAGGGAAAGACCGCGGACACTTGGAAAGCTTGCTCTTGAGAACTAGAGCATTAGCCCACGGACCAAAAAGGGACGTTCTAAAAGATCAGATCAATACCAGAATCGCACATGCCAAATATTGAGATTCTCAAACCTCTTAATATAGAGGCTAGTAATAGGTAGTGAATACCCAAAGCCCAATCAAGAAACCCATTTTCGTGAAATGAGTCCGAGTCCCTAGAAGGCCCAAGAAGCCACCATGGCCCAAGAGGCTACATGGGTTCTAGAGGCCTGAGGATTTAGGTCCACGTCCCAAGAAATCCAAGGAACTAAGTTAGTCAGAAAGGCTGGCTTGGCTTTAGAAACCCGGGGACGTAATAAAGACCAAAGACCTTGATGAAGACGAGGATATTTAGCGCTAAAACCTTGAGGATACGGCACAGAGGATATGGCTCTAAGAACCCAAAGATTCAATGCTGGGTAAGTCCTCAATTGAAACTCGAGGACATCTATCACCAAGCATTCGCGGACTTGATGAGGGCCAAAACCTTCGTTGAGGACGCAGACTCTGAGAAATCTCCAATGGCACGAGCATAGGAAGGAAGCCCAGGACAACCGAGAGCGCCAACTTAGAAGGATGACGTTCACAAAGGTACGCACACTCTCTACAATACGCAATCTCTATGGGGAATGATGGCCTACAGAGTAAGCGTAATCATTATAAAAGTGACGTCTTACAGAGTTAGCCCGTATGTACGCAATCTTTCTGACATGACAAGATGGATTTGTACAGTTTGTGGCAAGATTCACTGCACACCCCACCTCCACATGGTTGCTCCACACAGGAGGGCTCAACCACTATATAAGCATTCACTATGTACCTAACCAAGGACCGACTTTTTCACACTTGCATTTACACCCACAGAGAGAGAAAAGGCAGGCTACTCACATAGCCAACAGAGAGAACACTTGTACTCGTAAAGGTGATCCCAGAGAGCCACTTTTACACTTCGTTCTCCACCATTTGTACTCAAACAACATATTAGTGAAAATGTTTTCGGACTCAAAATCTTGTAATTTTTTCCTCTCATTTAAAAGAGAATTTTTCACGTAAAAATACCACGTGTCACCATTTTTCTCTCTCTCTCCATTCTATTTAAACTCTATATTTGTATTACTCTACATTCGGGTCCTTATTCATACAGAAATTAGGATCCGATAATGCAACAAATTTATTTATTTATGAATCCTAAACTCTTTATTCCCTCTTAGATTTTCCAAAAAGAATTAAAAAAAAAAACAAACAAACATTTGCCTCATCCATAGGAAAACTTTTAATACTGTATCGAATCCTTGAACTTCACGGTGGAAAGGCGATCACAAATTGATAGCCCGCTCGTTTTAATATAGAAATGATAGGTTCGACATTCCTTCCTCTCCAGACCACTGTAGCCCATAACGTACTTATATCCCAACTATCATTTGGCCAAGTGCACCCTGTCATACGAATTTAGGGATCCTACTTCTCTTTATGAAACCATT